>BMAO01038742.1:0-25485 GCA_019973975.1 Trichonephila clavata | reverse complement strand
TTTTTAAATGATGCAGAATTAATGCATGATAAAATTGTAAATCTATGTTATTGACCTCTATTATCTAACTCTGCATGCATTATCATGGGAATCCAATTGTTTCAAAAATGTCCTTTGTGTGGCACACTGAAACGTATTTAGTAGATAGATCTGGTACGCCACAGATAACAAATTGCCGATCCTTGTATTATACCATTCAGTCTCTCCTCTCTTACTATATATATATATAATATATATATATATATGAATTTAACGACGATAATTACAATTTGTAGTTGGAGCTATATCTCTGAGGTTTTGGACATCTTTTATTTTCAGAACTTCCCGGTAACCACAATTCAGTAAAATGAAAGTCTTCACTTAACACATTTTAACGTTTATTCTTCGAAAACCAGATTATAATGCAGTTTTGGTTTCTCTGTGCTCTAATTTATGCATGGCATTTATAACCCGCGAAGCAATATTTTATGTACGCCACTGATCAAAATGCGATATGCATTTAGTTCAAAATAATAAAGTTCATTTTGAAATGTTATGAAGAAACGGGTCTACCTATGGCTGCAATTCAGTATTATCAGAGATGATTAACATTAAACTATCTTAGAAACCGTTTGGCTGTTGAAACCAATTCAGCATGCATTCTGCTAAAACGAACATCTTACAATCCTAATATAAGTTATTTGTCATCTAAACTGCAGCAAAGAAGTCGGACTAATGTTATTTTAATTTGATTACCCGTATGACTAAAACATTTATTATAATACAGTGCAAAATGAATTTTTTTCGCAATAAATAAAGTGATTTGAGTTGTTAGCATTTAGTTGTATTATTCTCCAAAGTCACAATTATTTGACGGCACGTATATACCTCACAAGCCATTTCTTTAGAAAAAATTACATGTTGATCCATAAAGGTTCATCACCCTTGTCTTAAGGAATTCGACTAGTCGATGACATAAGAACTACTTACACGACGTACACAATTTTTTTCTTCACCATATCAACGTTGGCAACACAGAGCAAAAACAACAGAAAATAACCAAAACCTTTTAAATATAATACCGACTCAAGATACAGTAATTTTTACAGCCTTGTCGGGAATATTGTTTCAAATATTGATTTATCATTTTCTCACCTCAAATAAGGTAATTTTTTAAAAATCTTTTTACTTTAGTGTGTGTGATGTGTGTCTTCTCTTAAATTTACTCGTTATTTATATTTTTTGTTCGTGTTTTGCTGCCGTTTTTTAATGTACTATAATGTTAACCTATTAATTATGTTTAATAGAACATAATATTATCTACCATAGTGCACTGAATATTAGGATCAGGAACCTTTAACGTCAGCAATTAATACCCCCCTTAAAGTTTTTAATTAACTTTAAATAAAAACTCTCTACTCCTGATGTTATATTTAAATTGTATTCTCTGCACAAGGTTTTTATAAGAGCTTATATTATAATATTTGCGTTTTCGTAATCAAGAAATATTTAGGCATGTTTATTATATATTTATTTGTTCTATTTTCTAATTAAACAACTCAGCGTTTTGAATTATTTTCGTCCGAAATATATTACAAAAATATCAATGGCAATGATTTAGAAGATGGTAAATAAATAAATTTAATTCCATTTAAAATGGAATGCCAAAGTGGGATTTGTTTTTTTTTAAAGTTTTCTGTGATTGATTACTGACATTATTAAATGAGATATAGGAACAAATTTGCATGGCACTTTTCAGTAAACTATGTAATGCTTTTTTACAAAGTGGCTCTTTTGTGGAAAAAACATAATTTTATCCTCTGCCTTTTTTTCACTTTAGTATTTATGAATTGATGCGCAATATTTTTTTGATAAAATTTGAATATACACATATATATTTTTTAGCACTTTGATGATTTCTACTCGTGAATACATATTTAATACATACGAGTAAATCATTAATAAATATATTCTGCACAGAATAAATAATGAATTGTATGGTACTTTGAGTGTTGAATTTTAAAGTATCATAACACTTTAAAATGAGTAAATTCGATCAAAACCTATTTTTTTAAAAATTTTATGGCGACACGGTACCATCTTTACAATTTTTTTTATTTTTAATATTTGACATCTGGTTTTAATTGTATTTTATAAAGGTTAATATTTAATAATAATTCCATACAAAAAATTATAATTTCTTGCAAAATGTTTGTAAAATTTAAAATTTTTTAAATTTTTAAACATTTTTTAAATTATTAAAGCTTTTTTAAATATGTTTTTTTTTCTTTCAATTATCAAAAAAGCCTTAAAGTTTTGAATAACAGTATATGTACAAAAATTCAACATGGTGAAAAATGAGTTTAAAGTTTTCATTCCTTGAATAGCATGATAAAAAATTCCTCCAATAATCTGAAACTTTTATGGAATGTTAATTAGTTTGTTTCAAACTTCTTACTATAAAAATTGTTAAACATTTACAAGAATAAAAGAATATACTTGTATAATGAATATATAAAATAAACAAACAAAAAGGTCAATATTTCATAAAACGTTATCTTAACAATTTTTTAAAAAAATTAAACACACACTTTAGAGTTAATTCCATGCACAGTTCTATGCTACCATAATAAACAACATATAAACAAATATTCATACTATTTTTTTCATAATTTTAAAAGCCTTAATATATTAAAAACTGTTCCGAAAGGGAAGAAAATGCAAAAAAAAACAAAAAAAAACACTTTTCAATTTAAAGCTTCTTATAAAGAATAATGTTTCACAAATAAAATATATAAAATTGGAAATTTACAACCAATAATTTGCTTAAATAAGTTTCTTGAATATTTTTTTATAGTAATTACATGTTGAAATTTTAGATATGGGAAATAAAGCATTACTAAAATAAAGTGTGCAAGTGTGCAGTAAATATAAATACAAATAAAATAAATTAAAATATTGCATACGTGATAAACAATTTAAAAATTTCCTGCTTTATAAGAAACACCTTCTTTTTCACGAATGAATTGCTCTCTGCGTTTACGAGCTAGTTTGATTTTTTTCTGCGCCAAATTGTAGAACATTCTTCTTCTTCTTTTTCTTTGATATACTCTTCTAAAATCTTTATAAATTGCTAATTTTTTCGCTATGCTGTTCAGATAAATTTTATTTTCTTGTTGCATAAATTCAAGTGTTTGCAAAGTTTCAACGTTAAATTCAGATACTGCATCACAAACTGCAATATTCACTCGTTTCAATGGTGCGGATGATATTTTAGAGCACTTACTCCAAATAATGCTGTGCAGCGTTTCATTGGAATTTTGAGTCATGCACCGAATGCAACGCTCCAATAAATCATTCGAAGCAAGTCTCTGGTAAATTGGCAATATTTTTGCCAAATGAGCCTCATTCACTGGTGTTTTTACCAGTTTTTTGTGCGAACCTGGTTTTCTACCGTTTGCAATAGCTGACTGATAAAAACACCAAGACTCTTGACTAGAAGGGCATTTAAAGTGCTGGGGTTTTTCATCAGTGGAAATGCTATGGAATAATAAAGCATATATGGCAGTCTTCATGTTTTCGCCATTGCCTTTGTTGCTTAAAATGGCATTCTGATAATATTGCGTAAGCTTTTTTATGGTTTCATCTTTCAAACTGCCATAAGATTTTCCACCGAGAGTGACTCCTCTTGAACGCCATTCCTTTACACATTTTCGGAGAGCTGTTCCTAGTCTCTTGCTCACATGGTTCACACACTCTTCTTTGTTTATTTTAACATCTCCATAGACTTTTGATTCAGTTAGATGTTGAAACGCTTTGGAATCACCGTCTGAAAGTATTGTAGTGTATCTAAATCCAATCTTTTCAGATCTCGACTCCAATTCGGATGCTGCATGGACTTCCATCGAACCTGAAGAGCCACAATGGCTTGCTCTACAAGAATCTTTATGACCGTTAAACCAAATCTCGTACTCAGCTGAATTTTTTTTAAGTTCATATTTGGCTATTTCACACTCTTTACAATATTTATATATCACTTTAAAATCAACAACATATCCAGTCAGCATGTCTATGACACAGCCAACTCCAATCTGAGATGCATACCCCCTGGTCAACCAAGTACCATCAAAGGAAACAGCAATATTGGTTACACAACTTATTTCTGCATTGTATGCTTTCTTAATTTCACTTCTGATGTGATGGAAATGTTTCTCGGATGCTTTCACAAATGAAGAATGCAACATCTTTTTGTAAGTGTTAAAAGTTCTGCTGGACATTAAATGCATATTCATAAACATGCAGAACTTTTCAAGAGCTTGATATCCACTTCCGAAACCCAAAAATGCTTGTGTAGCTCGCAAATTAATATCGTAGGGCTGATTTAGTCCATTTTTTTTTTCATTACAAATCTGCTCAGAAGTTTTCATTTCATTAATAATATCAGCGCAATAATCACACACAACTTGAATATTTTCACAAAATCCATAGGCTCTTCCAAAATTTACTTGCAAAGAAGCATTTCTGCAAGTATTACATAGAGTATTTTTAAAAAGATTCATTAATGCATTTTTATCAATAATGACGTATGTTGGAGATCTGGATCTACCAATATATTTTTCATCCTAACGAAAAAAACTCTTGCATTCTTCCTCAAGTTTTGCACACCTCAAGCTAGTGTTTTGAGAAACTTTTGAACTTTTGTCTTAGCATCTGGAAAACACCTCTTCGAAGCTTTCATTGTGGCAGATTTAGTATGTCTTTTAGGCCTAGGCATGTTACACTTTTAAAATTTTTGGAGAAATCAAATTAAATTTTTAAATGAAAACTATTTCAAAACGCCAAATTCCTTGTCGTAAAGCAACTTTTCTTTCTCTTTAGAACAAAGAGTACAAAAATATAACTAAATTTGCAGGAACAAAACTTCACAGAAAACGCAGTAGAATAACTCTCGTATAATCAAAACAAAACAATGATTTCACATTTCAATTTAAACACTAGTCAGCGTGGAATGAAAAAAAAAATTGTTCCTTATTTATCAGACTCTTTTCTAGCAGACGATCTGAAAAGTGGGCGTGGCAGCTTTGTTTAGTCTACAGTCATGCAGCAAAAATGGATAAATAACTCAATAAAAAAATACAGCTACAGAGCTCTGAAATTTTGCAGACACATTTATAAAAATTAAAAGTATCATATAAGCCAATAAAAAAAAAATCGATTTTTTGACGATTTTTAGGGTACCATATCGCTTTAATGAATAGAGATATCTTCTGGATTTACAAAACATGTTTTGTTTCGTTTCTATGCTATCTAGATCAATCAATTTTACAAAATTAGAAAAACTGAAAGTTTTTATCTACCAGAAGTAGGCATTTTAATTTTTATACAGATATACCATGGTGTGAGTCAGATAATTTAAAATATTATAAATATACTTCCTAAAAGCTTTTTGAATCTGATATTTATATTATTTCCTAGAGAATGCACTAGAGTATTTCTTATTGTATGAATATTTTTGAGTTATAGTCTGTTATCTAAATAATGCTCTCATAAGGAATGACGCATTTCTTAAAATATTTACTCAATCATCTCTAACACTTTAAAATTTGAAAAAAAAATATATAAAAATTTTAGTACATTATATAGGTAAATGCATCTAATTGGTTTTATTAATACTTTTGGTGATATAAGCTTATTAGTTTTCTCGAATTGCTGTGAAATTTTTCAAAGATATTGCTAAATGTTTACTTATAATTGTGGTTTTTGTAAAATTTAGATATTTTTTTAAATACTGTTAGATAAATATAAGTATAGGAATTGATCCCTGGAAAAGAATTTGTAATGTTTTAGCATGCTATTTTTTTTTAAAAGTACTCCAAATGTGTTCGGATATCTTAATAATATAAAAGGAATTAAAACAAAATTATGATATATTGTCCATTGTTTGTTTCGCAGCTTACATAACATTATTTTTATTAGTTACGTATTTGTATTAACTATTGCATTTTTATAGAAGAAATGATAATAAGTAAAGATTGATTTAAGTAAGCATCTTTAGAAATTTTTAAATGCAAAATATTGTATATTTATATTTTTGCGCTGAAATGAATTTGGAATCCCTTTTTTTAACTGAGAAACGTTACTGTAAGAATTTGCGAAATTGTGTGTAGAAATTTAAGGAATTTTTAAGCTTAAAAACAAACATGTTATTAAAATAAATTAGATCATTAAAACATTCGTTTAAAAACTTGATTGCTAATTAATTTTTATAACCACTTATCTACCACACAGTCACCGAAGATTTGAAATAAATAACAGATCTGTTTCAAAGATGTTTTAATGGAAATATAACGAAACTACTTTAAATACATATATTTAATTTTTGTAAATGTTTGGGTAAGTAGAACCGAATTTTGGGTTTGTATTTCATTTAATGTTATAAAACATTGTTCATGCTTTCTGTGTGTGTTTGAAAGTAAAATAAAAAGCAAAATTATATATATAATATACAATGTACGTGTTTACACTTTATAACAGTGTTTATCTTAAATATTTTGGTAGACAGGGACATAAACTGAACAAATTATATTTGCTGCATACTTAGAGGCTGTAGTCTGGAAATTTACTTCTGATTTTGTTCAAAAATTTATTAGTCTGCACGGAGTAATACAGTCAAGAAGGCAACATTTAAAAGAAACATTCTATGTCTAAAGAATTTCCTTGAATTTATTTTCAAACAGACGGTAAACGTTAACAGAGTAATTGAAATTCCTTTGTATTTGTTTCGTATGACTTTTATTCAATATATTGTGGAAAAAGGACTTCCGCGTGTACTATGGTATGTTGCATAATAATTAGATTCAAAATGGAGCAGTAAATTCTATTTTGTTTTTGAAATTTTTAGATTCCTTTCTAGATAACAATACAAAACTGTATTTTAAACAAATTTAATATCGTTTTTAATAATAAAATAAATGTATATTTTAGTTTCTAAAAGAAGAAAATTTATTTAGAACAACGAATAATTAACCAAATTTAACCAATACAAATATTTGTCTTCAAATTAAGAACAATTAAATTTAAAAACCTGATTAACTAGTAGTTTAACAAGTTTATTTATTTATTTTTTGTACTTCTTTCAAAAGTTTTTGTATTATAAAAACTATTCTTATACCATACGCTGAAAAATATCTTTCAGAATCATACGATACAAACGTAAATTATAGTTTTCTTGATTATCTAAATCGAGAAACGATTTTTTTAAACATTTTAATTGTTCTTCCAGTAATATTTATCTTTTAGAAAAAATATTCCATTTTTTTAAGAAATAGTTATTTTTAAAAAACTCGGGATGTACGCATTTTAAAATACATAGTAGAAAATCTAGGATGTCACAAAATGTGCAATTAACATCATGTAGGAATTTTAGTGAAGTGGGGAGTATGTATTAGAAAAAAACTTCATGAATACGAGACGCAATTAGGAGTAGCGAATACTCGCGAATTATGTTCAAATTACGAAGTTATACGTGGGATGCGTTATGCTGAGGTGCCCCACACATTTACTGAGGTCATGGTAAAGTAAGAATTCGCAAGATTCTGTCTTTGCTATGTTGGCAAAGGAAGTCAGGTAGTTGGTGATTTATCTTGTCCTGCCTTAATGCCAACTGTTTACCAAATTTGCCATTTTCCATAGGCAGACGAGTTCACGAGCTCTTTGGAGATTGGTCTTGGTTTTTGACCTGCCGAGCATGCTGGTCCAACCGAGCATGTCAACGATGCACTTAGGCTTAGATGAAAACCATACTGTGTCATATTCAACAAATGCAATGCGATTAGCAGGATATCACATTGCGAGAACCAAGGCATGTGCCATCAAGTGTTAAAGCCCCCAAATGAGCTTCCATTGAGTTTTTGCAGCATTGAAAGGTATTATGAAGAGTCTCATATATAAAATTGGACTTCTATCAAATATCTACTTGAGACTGCTTTTTTTAAGAAGATTGCATGCCCAACAGGACAAATAATACTAACGCTGCATTTCCGATGAACGGTAAACGTGTAGCTCTAAACTTATATAAACGGCGATCAATAAATGAAATGTATTCTTTCACAAGTCGAACATTTTTTATGCAGTCAGAGATGGTGTATGCAAATCTGACATTAGTGGTGATACTTAGCATCATGCTAAAGTTCAATGCCTTGAATAGTCAAACAATATTGAAAGACTATGACGTCAACACATTATACAGATGTACTGCTGATGGTAGAAAACTTTTCCCTTAGGGTAAATCTAATATCATTTACAAACATTTTTTACCTGAAACCCGATCACATACAGCACGCATTAAGGTACAAAAGACTTGCAAAGTACATAAATACTCCCTTGTTCAGTGTTTACCAAACCAACAATTGTGGAAGGAATGTAAATCATGTTTCCATGCTCTGCCACTAACTTTTTCATAGTAGTACATTGTTTCTCAATCTATTGAGTGCGCTCCTCTAGGGGACGTGATAACTTAATGAGGGGGGATATTGAAAAGTCGAAACCAAATTATTATTTTAAAAAACTTATTAATTTACCGAAGCAAACAAAAACATTCTGATATAATAAAAATATAAAATACATATGTAAACTGATATAATAAACTTACAAATGTATCAGTACTCCACGATATATTTTATAATTACCTAATTTAGAATATGTTTAAAAATTACCATTGACTCCAAGGGCTTGACTTATATAAATTTGTATCCAAAAATTCTTAATAATTTGTACTGTTTATAATTAATCTAATAACTGCAATTTAAAAAGGCTGACTGAATTTGTTCCACGATGTCAACATTCTAGTAGACACGCGTACATGTAACGCATTAGGGAGGGAGGAAAGGAAGAAATAAAAGGAATTCCTATGAACTATAAGTTAATCCTTCACAAACACTGTCATTGCATTCAAACGCATTAACGTTATTTTATAGATAGCAGTTCACAGAAAAGATTGTACTTCGGAAAGATGTATAAGATAAATGTATAGGATGTCTTAAGATGTTAAATTTGTATTGTAGCGTTAGCGTCATAGAAATATTGAAGTACTTTGCTATTGTATCAGGGGGAAGGAGGGTCGGTAAAAATCATGGTTGAATATTAGCTCGCAAATATTAAAAGTTTCAGATGCATTGTAGTAGTAGACAAAGCAGACAAATGAAAGCTTATGAAGAATGAATAAATCTTCGAATTGCCCATCATTCATGTCATGATTTATACACTAGTTTTCTCTGCGTGTGTATGTGTTCCGCGTATAGCTCCTGTCTGTATCATCATCCATATATACCGCACCTATATCTTTTAAAACGTCCAATGTAGTTTTACTGTTTTAAAGTGTCATATTGAAATAAACTTTTATTATTTTTTTCAATGTCATCTAACTTTATTTTTTTAATATTTATTCAATTTCAACACACACATTCATATTGCATCATTTTTAGTTATACACAACGTTTTTGTGTAGTTAATAAAAGACGCATACAAAATAAGCAAACAAATTCATGGGTTCGAATAACTGACAGGCTGGAAGGACAATGTGATTGGAAGTAGCCATTTTTAATTCGAAACCATGGGTATGATTGAGTTTCTATATCTAGATGGTTTTACATTAAATGCCACGGACTGGCCAAGTACAAATTTAAACATATTCAATGAATTAATTCGGTATATGAAAAATAAACAGGGACAAAATTTTGCTTTCTTCGTGTAATGTAACGAGCACTTGAGAGCCTGGCCATCAGAAGATTCTGACTCGAACTCGATTTTAGGAAAGGAATATTTGCCATGTAACAAAATGCTAGCAAGCAATTTAAAGTGAAACTGCAACACCAAAAAGTGATATGAGGGATTCATGAGTGATAGTGGTGAGGTGGATATGCAAAAGATCGAAAAAAGTTTAATAAAATTATTGTAATTCAATTTATTCTGTATCTAATGTGCCAAACTCGGGAAGCTATTATAGCATCAATACTGCGTTGCGTTCTATCAATTAATTCATTAAATGTTGCCTAGGTTGACCATTGTATACCTTGTGGGCTTTAGGGCCCCTCAGGACATGTCACGTCTAATAAAGAAAAGAGAAGGAGAGATACCAGAGAGTCCAGGAGAAGGATGACAAATCCAGTGAGATTGCTTAGAGTTCATATTGCAGCAGCGTTTAGACATTGTATTGTTGGAATACCGTACTGGGTCTACCCTGCAACAAAGGCAGAACAATAAGATCCACAACATGTGTAGGGTAGTGTTCAGCTGTCAGTGTGTACCAAAGACGTCCTGTGACAATACTTTATACCACCCGAAACCATGATTTTCATTATAGGACAACATTGAATCTGGATTTGAAAGTTTAAACGGCGTTGGTTCATAGCATTAATAGAGTCGCTGCCATAGCTGACCGAAATGAGATTCATACATAAACAATATCCAATGTCTTTCAATGGTCCAGGAACGATGCCGATGACACGTTCCCTGCCGACTAACTCATTGTTTAGTGGCCAATGGTACCGCTGGTACCTTAGCACGTAATTATATGTCCTGCAATTTGCTGAGTTTAGTTTGAGTGGACACAGATCCAACTACTCTTGGAGGCAACCAGCTTCAGATGCCAAATACCATGAAGAATTGGTCTCGAGTAGTCAACTGGTGAATATCCTGGTGTTTGAGCTCTTACGTGCATCTGTGCGCACTACTTCCTATTCGGTGTGCATGTAGATCTTCCTGAATCCTTCGTTTGACACAACATTGGATGGTATTCATACAGTAACCAAACCGATGTTATTGTGTGCAGCGATAAACCCAGTTTATGGAGTTCGATAATACGGCCACGTTTCCCGATGGTTAATTGATGATATTGAACTCGTTTACGTGTCAGAATTATTTTCTATGATTCTTCAAATGTCGCAAATGCTACACAAAACGTCAGAGGCTATTCATGAAAAAAGAACGCAACTGTCTTTTATAGCCGAGATATAAGTACCACGTAAACAGATGCATGCGCAAGTTTAATCATTTGCATATCCATCTCACCACTATCTCTCCAAAGATTCGTAGGACGCTACTTGCATTATTTTTTGTGTTTAAATTTCCCTTTTAATGAGTGTACCTTTTAAAAAGAGAATATTCATACACCTAATCGCTAACTTCTTAACTATTTCTTACACCTATCTATTTCCAAACTTATAAATATATCTCCTTCACTTTTTACTATCTGGGAACTAATTTACATATAGTATTTCCATTGCTAATAATTGGCAGCTAGCTAAATTCTAAATAAAACTTTATAGAATATTCCTCAATATGAATTGTTGAGAAAGTTTTCACATGTAGCATACAGCAATGGAACATTAATTTTTATTGCTGCACCATTTTCGTTAAGTTTTAAAAATTACGCTGTTTTGTGTGTGGGGAAGGGCGTATTCTTTTTCTTTTTTTACCAAATTTCCATTTTTTCTTTCGTACTATTTCCTTATTTCTCATTTGAACACATCTTTATGAAAACATCCGAAAAGCAAAATTCTTAATTTTGTATTTTGTACAGCTGTTTCTCCAAATCATGGAATAAACTTAAATATTTTATGAAGCAAATGTATAGCTTTCCTTTCCAGATAGATTTAAAACTTGGGAGGGACAACTAAAAAAGAGGCATTTGTGACTATCCTTTAAAAAGGCTGTCTAATAGAATCTGACTTAAGCTGTCTAATCTGACTTTTAACTTTAATTATGTGCCAGGCATATATAATGTTTGTTTAATTTTTAAAAATTCATAAACAAAGAATAAATATTGATAGAGAAGTGCTATTTGCAAGAGACGGTTGTTAAGAAATTTGAAATTTTTTAGCAAAAAAAGATAATTGTGAGTTAAAAAAAGTCACCGGTCAATGGCGCTGACGAACCAAAGCACAACAAACAGGAAAAAAGTACTTTTAAATAATTCGAAGAAACTGGCTTTTTGGAGGCTCAGCTATGAAGTGCCAAACCCTGTTGGCTGATTGCCGAATTATTGTGGTGTAAGTTTGTAATGTGTGTCTGTTCCTGCTTCCCTCTAATCCCCCTTGTCTAATCTCAGACCTGGCTTGATGTGTGGGAAGAACTGAATAATCAGTCGACATGATTCACTCTAATTATTTTATTGTCGCAAAATATCAAGCAAGCACAGTAACAATCCAATTAAGAATGTTGATCAGAATTCAGAGCGAGAAGATGATGCCCATTAGGATGGGAATAATATTACGTACCCTCAACAGATTCCACGATAACATATACAAGCTCAATTTAAACTCTGCCACCCCCTAATAAGTTATTCCTCAACTTCTATTTAAATGAGGTTTACGATATCTGTACTCGTGTGAAGTCGAAGACCTACTGTTGAGTTCTTGAACGCTAATCTTTAACTGGATTCGATCACATCCGCGTGATCCTCTCGTGGAATTCTTCAATTGATACTTTTATAAACTTAGATTTGCCCTCAATAAACTCACGATCATCCACTCACTAACTAACTCTCAAAACTCCCGAGTACAGCATTTACATAATAAACTTAATTTGCATAATCACGTTTCCTTACCTTCAGTAAAAGTTGGTTGGTAAAAATGTTTCCCCAGAAGAGTCCCTAAGGGGATAGTAATGAACGCGTATAGATCCGCCACACGTTCTTCGTGAATGAGCCCCGTTAAATGTTCGAGAAGGAAAGCACGAGTTCATTGTTTCTAAGAACGCTGTCAGATTTGGCTTCACTACATGCTTCATTTTTGGACCAATCTTCCTCGAAGAATGATGTCATAATTTAATCAAATGGGAAACGCTCGTAGAAGCCACTGAGCATTATTTCACTATTTTGCGTTAAAAAAAGCCGATCCCTCATTTAATCAAGGGAGTGTCTTATCTGTAGTAAAATTAGTGGCACGACTTCAAAGTATGCCAATTCAATATAACGATTCCTATTGAATACCTTTGGTGAAGATAGAGATTGATCTCTCTCTCTCTCTCTCTCTCTCTCCAGGTTGCATGATCACATTTCCATTACATTGACCCGATCTCTCATCTGTCGGCTTCTGGTTGAGGAGCTGTTTAGAGACCTTTATGCACTGTTTGCTTATCCCAGTAAACATTGACCGAACTCTAAGATTCTACATGTCGTGATGTCGCCGGTTGGGTGGCGTGGTTGGTTTTTCGCTGGCCTTCTGCACAGATGGTTTCGGGTTCGACCCCAGCCTAAGTCGTAGGATTTTTCGTGATGCAGAAAATCGACAGCAGCCATTTCGTATGAGTATACGGCATGTAAAATATCCCTAGAGTGTCTGTTTGGCTTGGGCACTCTCGGCAAAATTAAAACCCTGGTACAGGTTTGAATCGTCAGAGCTCAGGAGCCTCCCTCTGTGGAGGAAACTGAACGTCAAAATTACCTGCGGCGATTGGTATCCGCTTATACCACGCCACACTAAAGATTAATACCAGCTCTTTGGGATGTACTAGGTCTGTAATGGTAAAAATACCAATGTGCAGTCCCCCTTGAAAAAAAATATGTCGTGAGGTTTCTGCAATCTATTCCGACATGTTGCATTCAGCTGCAACGAGTCGTCTTAGTTGTTATCGACAATGTTCTGGAGATCATGTTGAATGACTGTTATTGAAAGAGAAAGAAATAGCGTGCTGTTGTTATGTTCATTGTGTTTTGCGTCATGAGTGTCTTTTACTAGTGGCTTTTTAACAAAAGTGTTTTGCGTTTAGTAAAAATTTTACTTATGTGTGAACTTTATCTTGCAAATCGCACTTCTTTATCTCATCATGTCTTCTTTTTTTTTTTTTTTTAAGAAATTTTAAATTTTAAGTAAACTTTTAGCTTACCTGGTAAAACTTTATTAGTTTTTAAACTGAGGGAAAAAATGGAAAATCTTTTTTTTTCAAAGTTAGTTCCTTATTTACTGACACTTCCTTATTATATGAGATATGAGAGATCTTAATTTGCTACAAAAATAAATTTGTTAACAATGCCTTTATTTGAGAAAAAATTGTTTCGATGATTTAACAAAAGGAAAATATATTCTACAATATTTTTTTTCCAAATGCATTACAAAACATACTTTATAGGCACAACAGCGTAAGCATTCAAAACCAAAACATTGCATCGGAATTTTCATTTTATTTTTATTTTATTTTCTTGAATTTTACATCCATTTGGTTTTATATGTAAATTATTGAACACAGGTGAATAGATTGAAAAGAAGGTGGTTTTTCTAATGTAGCGTAATTTACGGAAATCTCGCGTAAAGCTATTACATATTCGCAGTATTAACACAAGAATACCTTTAAGTCAAAAGGGAATGTGAAAATTAAATAAGATCCATCGCCCCATCCCAAAAAAATAAAGGTAGAAAAACAAAGAAAAGTAAATATAGAAAAAAAAATGATAGCGACCTTAAGTCCATTTGAAAAATGGCTGATACTTAAAATGCCCCTATAGTAAAATATAATGTCACATCAGGCTGTTGAGCAATATTTGCATCAACTGTTTGGGCGAATACATAGTTATCAACGAGCTATCGAGAACAATTGCTATTCATTCTTCTTATAGCGATGATCTAGCTCCAAAATACATCTCGATAGTGTGCTGCATAGCGTCTACTAAATATGAAATATCTTTTCGACTGAATTTAGATCCTTATAGACATTGCTGGCAATTTTACTGACAAACGCAGTCGAACCCCAATTTAACGATTTTTTTTCTTTTTTCGCTATTAAAATGTAGGTAAAAATCCCCTATTTAACCAATAATAAACCCTAAAGTAACGAATTATTTCAACAATTGAAAGTCCTTTTCATTAGTTTATATTAGAAGAAAGCATTTTTTTTCAAATGACTCAACTGTTTGACCATATAACAAATATTTTTTTGTAAATCGCAAATTTCTACGGAAAAGGGTGAAGACCATAATTAGACTTTGCAGGTGCAGATCAATCATGAATATTACCTATCTTGTGAGTCCTGAGTAAGGCAGGGAATTCCTTTCTTATCCCGATCCAAAATACAAGGGAAATCCTAAGATTTCAACGATTATGCTGCTATTTTGATGGTCTGTCTATTTATGCAACTGAATGTAAGAAAATTGTTGATTTGTTAGAGCCAGTGAATAGCGATTTTGATGCAGAAAATCTATAATCAAACTCCCATCAAAGCTGTTGCATTTTCTAATGTTTTTCATTGTTTAGAAAATGGGAAATTATACTTCTATGTTATGCAATAGGATGTAAATGATGCACTATTTTGGTTCTCTATATAAAGCCAACAAATAATTATTTTGAGTCCAGGAATAAGAAAAATCAAACAACCATTAGTCATTATTTTATAATTTCCTAATATTTCGTAATAACTCACTAATAGTATATTTAACTGTTGAATAAAAAAGGTGTACATTTTAGCTATGGATATTTTTTTGTGTAGTTTCTTATAGAATTTCTAAAAGGTAAATGCAAAAAAATTGCATTTTGTTAGAACCTGATATAACGAATAATCCTGAATTAACGAATACAATGTTTGGTTCCTATGAATTCAATAAATCATCATACGACTGTATTTATTTCACTCCCATAAATTATACAAGTAAATATCAGATAATTTGCTGAAATAAAAGACTTAAAAACACTATTTGGAATATTAAACTTATGCATATTATAAGTTTTTTAGAAAAATAAATCTTTCGTAAAACGATAAGATAATTTAAGTCAAGTTGATATGTAGGGTTTGAATTTTGGTTAGCATTTGAAGAAAGTTACAGAAGTAAATAAAGTGACTTTGAGAAATCTACTATGTTTATATCTACTATTAAAATAATTTTTTACTACGCAATTAAGAGGTTCTTGATGCACATTACATACAACTTTATTTCTGATTCAAAAGTAACAAAACATACTCATTATTCTTTTCTTTTCTTTACTGGAGAATTACAGAAATTAAGTAATCTTTTCCTGAGAAAATTACCAGCAACGTTCGAGTTATTTTAATAGTTCCAAAGAATCTCACAATAAATAATTTAGACTCTTCTATGAGAATTTCACCTGGTGCAAAATCTGCGGTAGGAGATAATTGGTTCGAGTACCGGTGTGGAAGAAACCGTTTTCCCCTTTTACTTTTAAGTGAAATTTTAACTTAAAAAACAACAAACTAGCAAGCGTAAAATTTCAATATTATTGATAAATATATAAACTCCATAAAAAATAAACTGGCAAAATCAAAATACCAGGATGCTATAAGATGCAAACTGAGTCTAAGTATACTCAGCGAAAATATAATTTGTATCGAGAAGAAATGTAAAACACCCAAAGTAAGTGATTATGTAAGTATAAGTTTCTCGAAAATATATTCTAATCAATATCCCCCTTCCCCTTTTTTTTTTGTTTAAATCAAAACAAACTGTATAATTTTCTAAATTTAGCGTGCTGCTTACATTGATAGATTTCTCTATATAATGACTGAAAAAGTAAGGAAAAATAGCACCAAAATACACGTCCTAGAGCTTAATAAAATCTTCTTGTTTAATCCTTTTAGTTTTAAATTTTTTCTTGTTTTCTGCTTAATATGAGAATAATTTATACAATTTGATATATTAAGTGCATACATATTTCATAATTTTTTGTTTTAAAAAATATCATGAAGGAATACATATGAAATAAATCAAGCTTTTAACTGCACGCTTATTTTAAAAAAATATGTTACGACATGAATGCATTTTATTATTCATAATTTGGAATACTGCAAATAAGACTGATAAAATAATAAATATAATAATTAATTATATTATTTTAGTACATTATAATTTTACTTAAAATTCGAATGTATATATATATATATAAATTAGCCCAATAATTTATAAATATGTGCATTCATTATAAATTACAAACATTATATAAGTAATACATATTTATACACATTCAAAATATCAATATATTTTAAATTTTAGGAAAGATAATATTATTCTTTATCCACAATTAAAATTCTTAAAAAAAGAGAAACAAAATTAATATTTTTTCACCTTATAACTATTGATTTTATTACTACTATTATATTAATTTATTTTAATGTTATACATAAATTATGTTTTTAATTTTATTATTATATGGATTGATTTTATTAATATACATAAATTGCAATTTAATTTTATTATTATAAAATGATTTTATTGTTATTATTATATCAAATGATTTTATTATTATTATTATACACTGCTGTTGTAAAAAAATGCAACACATTGGAGGAATCATCCGAATTAAATGAACTTTGCAACAAATATCAAATATAGGATGTTACGTAAAATTGTAAAGTTTCAGATCTACCGCGCTTGCGTGGCGTGCACAGCGCCATCAGAACTGATGCTGAAAGCTTATAAATAGAGTGCTGTAGCGAGACGTTGGAAATAGTTAATGATTATGTGTTAGAGGCGAACGTTTAGTGATACCTAAGTATGCCATCACGATGAATGAGTAGAAATTCTAACAACTTACGGAGTTTGAACGAGGGAGGATTATCGCCTTCCAGAAGGATGAATTTCTTATCGCGCAATATGAGCTCGAGTGCAGTAGAATACTTCCACTGTGATGCAAGTTTAGAAGCAGTGGAGTGACGAGCACCAAACAACTCGAAAAACCGGCAGTGGACGACGGAAGTTGACGTCAGTGAGCGACGATCGACGATGACGGTGAATGACCGTACAGCTTCCTCTAGGCAGTTGGCAGCACTTTGTTCTACTGCTACAGATGCATTAATGTCGGCATCGTCAATTCGTCGGTGTCTGCTGCACCGTGGAAGAAGAATATTAGAATTATCGAGTGGCAGCGCGAAACGCTTATACTCAGTTTGAGAAGAAAAGTAAATCCATGTATAGAGAGTAATAAAAAATCAACAACCCCGCCACAGATGGGGGGGGGGTGATGGACGGCAAGCCGGGCGACCACCTGTTGATGGCGCTGGGCGTGCAAGTGGGGGGAGAAGTCAGGAAGGGAAAACGATCGCCATACAAAAGAAATACAATCAATCATGAGCAGATGAGCAGTGACAGTTAATTCTGGGTCAGTCTCGGGTGCAGTAGAACGTTTGATGTTATTAGTGTATGGAATTAGTGTTTTATATAGTAATTAAGGAGGTTTAAGAGGCAAGGCCCCCTTTGTGGTAACGTATGCATAATTTAATTTAGGATGTGAATTCGTGAACAATGTTTGTGCTTTGATAACGAGGTTCTCGTGATTTTCAATAGCTCTAAAAACATTCCTAGCTAACTTAGTGATGAAACTAGATATCGGCTTCATGTGTAAATCGTTGTGAATCACATCATTTCTAACGTACCAAGGTGCGTTTGTCATGGTGCAAAGTGCACCGCGGATTGCGTGCAAGAGTGCCTTTATACAGGATCCCCCTCACGACAAACCATCCACGACTGCGTCTGCAATTGGCTCATGAGGACAGAGCCTGCCGATTTGATTGGCATGGAAGCTGATTGTGCTGCATCTGCGTCGAAATTCGAGGCATGGTGAAGCAAATCACGTAACATTTAATTAACAGTTAAGGGATTATTTATGAACCGTACAAATTATCAAGATAATTGTTAATTTTTGTATATAATTTTATATATGACAAGCCCATGGGTTCACTCACTATTATTAAACAAGTTCTTAGTTTAATATCGTTAAATTAGTTATAAAAATACTTTGTGCAATGCTGTTACATTTATAAGTGTATTGTATCAGTGTGAAGTTTAATTTGGTTTTTTTATGTCATATTGCATTTTGTTTGTTTTCTTTCAGTAAATTAATAATTTATTTAAATAGTGTATTGTTTTCAACATTTCAATATGCTCGTGCCCCCCCCCCCCTAAACTTTTGTAGAATTATCACACCGCATAGAAGGCGCAACCCATAGTTTGAGAAATGCTTTCTTTATTAGGCAAAATGATCTCGTAAAGAATTGCACCCACTTTAAATAAGAAAAAACATAAATAAATAAGTACCATCGCAAAAACCTCTTTCATCTGAAGTTATTCAGATAGTACAATTGCCATATCCTCAAATATCTTTACTGCAACATCGAACCTGATTCTTAAATGTAATTTTTGAGATTATACAAAGAAATGAAACCACGAGAGGCTAGTTCTTATTGACATTCGGCTAGTCCTTCAAAGAATGCAAATGTATACTTTTTATCTCATCTGGTACAAATCTATGTAGTTTTATGCATCTAAATTTTGTAAAAAAAATATATCTGCGTCTCTAAATAAATATATTAGTCAAATTAACCTTCGTTTATATAGTATCACTTTAATTAGCATTTCTTTTAATACTTTACAATACGCAAAAATGAATGAGTCTTGTAGTGTGTGATTCTGGTGGACGATTTATCATTTTTATACTTTTCTCTTGTTTTCATCCTCCTTCAAATTATGTGAACCTCGATACACTTAAATCTTCGAAAATATTTCATTCTTAAGTGGTTCTGACAACTGTCATAGGATCTCCTTCTGTTTTTACAACTTAGAGAGGCAAAAACTTTATTTTTTGTATGTTTGCTACAACTGTAAAATGATGGACCCCAGAACTCATTGCACAACTAACTTTAATAGGGTGGTTCTCAGAACAGAAAATTCGACTTCTTTTTACACCCCTGCTCAGCAGAAACTTGAGTAACCACCTACCTAGCGCCTTCGCCACAGTTATGCAGCTAGAAAACTTATTCATTTTTGATCATCGCTCATATGTACATTATACGCTATACCTTTTACGATGCACGTGTGGCATTTTATGCAGTTATATTGAGTAAGGTGCAATTTAATTTCGTACACTTATGAATAATACATCATATTTTATGAGCAAGCGGAGTTTCCTATAAAATAGCAAAATTGTTTACTCTAAATAACATTCTGTATTTTACTTTTTTGTTACTTTCCTTTCAACTGTTTTTACTGTTCTCTTGATCCAACAAAAATCTTTTATAAGAATTATATTTATATAAGGAGTCAAACTTTTAAGGTTGTTTGTCAAAGTTAACTAGTGTATTTTAATAAATTATTCTTAAACGGGAAGAAATTAATACAAAATAAACTAAAATAGACCTATAATATAGTGACGTACCTAGGCGGTATTTTTGTGTAATTTTTAAGAAACCATGAGCTTTAAGTTCCTCTACATCAATCATTTCATTAAAAATTGTTCAAAAAATAAATGCAATTGTAGGAGATAGATCACATAACCCATATCATATAAAACGTTTTAGTTATAGAACTATGAAAAAAATATTTAAATTGATTAATTTTATTTTAATGTTTTGAAAAACTTAAAATTAAAAAGACTAACAACAGTTTAAAAACCCAACATTTCTGAAAATAGTAAAATTATATTTTATTGATTTACATATATAATACATATTTATCATGCATTTCTTTCTTTACCAATTGTGGTTTTTTCATTAAATAATGAAATCCATTTTATCTTAAGAGTACTTTCTTAGTCATAAATGATTTTGATTAAATTTTGACGGTTAATTAAAATAAAGGAAAACGTGTGACGAAAATTGCATGTGACCTTACATAAGTATTTTGAATCAATAAAACGTATTTCGGTATTTGTAAGTATACAACGTAGAAAGATTCATAAGATCAATATAAAATTTCGTTCATTAGCTGAATATTGACATAGAATATAACATTTTCAGCAATTCAAACTATTTTATAAATATTTAATTCCTGCTGGGGTGAACTTGAATTATATATATATATATATACATAGATATGTCTGGGTTGCACATTTTCTATAAATTTTAAAACAAATTTTATAATTTTTAAATTTATATATAGAGAGAGACTGAATGTCATTTTTTCATAATTTACTAAGTTTATGCGTTACTGATGTACTCCTTCCTATGGCTGAGGAAAAATGGCTATTGCTGTACTTAAGTAGTAAGTTTTTTCATCTAATTGTTTTTTTATCATTGACTTTAACATATACTAGTAATTAGTATAGGCTATAAATTTATCGTTTTATATATTAATTGAATGTGGTTTTATTTGTAATAGTTAAGCATCTGTTGATATTCCTTACTTTATCTATGGCCAAGAGTATTGACAAATACAGGTGAAGTTTGGCTAGTCGCAAAACTTTGTTTAAACCTGCAATCCTGCTTCCTAAGGCCAGGAGTTTGCTATAGTACTACTATGGCTATTATATACTTTTTACTATCTTGAATAGTTACCTCAGGTTTATAACTATTCTGTGTATATTTATGAATTATATATTTAAATCTTTGTAATAATTGTTAAAAAATTGTACACATAAATTTATCTGTAATCATAGGAATTAGCTTATAAATGCTACACGAAATATTACATTCCTTAAGAGAGAGAGAGAGAGAGAGAGATACACTACCTTAATATTGATTTATATTTGGATTGCAAGATGGTTTTGAAATGATTCCTCAAACAGAAGAGTTAATTATTTAGCACTTATTTTATTTCTTTTTGCACTCTAGAATATTTAATAATTTTATACTTTATTGAAATTAATATTGTTTTTTAAAAGGTTCGTAATCAACAAAAAAATCTTTGCCCTTGGATTTACAAATATGCATATCACATTTTTTTTTAATTACAGGAAGCATTACTTTAGACATGTACTTTACCTTACGCGCAAAAAATTCAAATAGTTGGGATATAGCATTGATTTTTATCTATTCATGAATATTAAATAATAGAATTGTTATTTATATGTAAAAAAGCTCTTAATTTTGAAAATGGTTTTCTTAACTTACTCTTCGACTATGCAAAATATTAGATTTTACTTCGACATAATGATTATATTTCGTAATTCATTTATGAGATCTAGCCTCTAAATTCAGTTTTTTAGTGAATTGTGTGTAAGAGAACATAAAATATAATCTCTAGATTTCAGGGAGAAGAGTTCTTGAAAATATTGCACGAAAAATGTCAAATATTTGTAGGATAATTGAGATATAACTAATTTATATATATAAGATATATTTTGAACATCAATATGAAATAAAGGTATCACATAAGCAACATGAAATTGTTTCGTATCTCACTTATAATGACTTACAAGGAAATATTTTTTTTTAGACAAAGTATTATTCAATATATCTATCAAGGCAGGAAACATGTAAATGAACTTTTTAAATATAGCAATACAATTTCCAAACGAAAATTATAATTCTAAATTTATAATAAAACACCCCGAAATAAATCAGGCTTCATTGAAAACATCTTTTATTTCGTATGTTAAGGCCTTTTTTAGATTTATTATATGATTCCACAAACATATACAGTTTAATTTATTTTAAAATTAATTTTCTTTCGTAAATAATGTACTAAATTACCGAAACAAGTTCAGAATACTTAAAAAAAATATCACATTAAAATTATATAATGCTCTTTAAGGAATAAATATTAATATTTAACTAACAATATTTAAAAAATATCTAAACTTTACAAAATCTAAATTTTAGCATTTTTTTAAAAAAAACTTCAAATCAATTAGAGGAAAAGGTAAGAAAAACAACTTGTACCAGTAAAGGTATTACTGAAACAAATTAGATGCATTAATCTATATAATGTACTAAGATTTTATTGTTTTATTAAAATTTAAAATTTTTAAAGCTGATCGAGTAAATGTTTTAATAAATGTATAACAATCTTTATGACGCTATTATTTAAATAACAGGTCATAACACCCAAAACATGTTCCCACAATAAGAAATATTTTAGTACGGATTTTACAAAATAATACAGATGCCATACAAATTCAGAAAGTTTTACAGAAAAACATTTATAACGTTTGAGTTATCAGACTCGTCATAGTAGAGTTTGAAAAATTTAAATACCCATTTCTGGAAAATTAAAGATCCACTTCCGGTTCTTCTAATTTTATGAGATTGATTCTAATTAGGCTTCTAGGTAGCGTAAAGACAAATACAAAAGGATGTTTTGTAAAGCCATAAAATAGCTATATTTCAATTAAATGAGAAACCAAAAATATGTGCTTTACCGAAATAGGTCATTTTAACGTGTTCTGATATCTTAAATTTTGGAGAATTAAGAAATAATATTAGCTAATTTCTATTTTGTGTTAAGTCTTCATCCCTACTAAAAATATTTTGAATAAATCAGTATACCAGTTTTTTTAAAAAACACAAAAGGAATTCAACACAGAATGAAATTTAGCATTTTAGTAAAAAAACTCCCTAGATGTTAAAAAGTATTACGAAAGTGAAGGGCTATCGCAACACAAATATAAGGAAATGGGATCAATAATAAAACTGCCTTCCATAAAACCTAAATAAAAAATATTACATGTGTTAAAAACGTAAGAAAATACACAAACGATTTTTTTCGCCCGTCACTTCAGTTTCGCTCTCATCCCATCTCCTTTCACAAATTCTTCCTCCAATCTACGGCTGTTCCGAAAAGTTTACTGCCCGTAGCGCCCTCTGCATGAGGGGCAGTTCTCCGTTCCTCGTTTTCCGCGCTTTCAGATAAAGCGTTGGAACCCGAACAAGTTGTGGCCCTTTCCTCTTTTTCGGCAGACGATAGATACACTTGTAGCTCTTTTCGGAAGTTTCGATTGGATCGATTCGAAAAAAAATTGAAATATATTTTCTTCTTAAGAAATCATATGAGAGGAATGAATTAATTTCATGTCAAACTTTCGGTGCTTTTAGGCGTTTATTTTAGGAAAGTATTTTTTTATTATTATTTTTTTAAAAATTTTCACGCTGGCCATAGTATTGGAGTGATATTCCTTCAGGTAGCAATGATGACTTCTGTTTGGATTTAACTTAACGGTACGCCTAAGCGTGAGTGTTATAAAAATCGAGCTAATAGCTTTCAATAATAGTTTATATATTTGTAAATAATCTTAATTTGTGCACAATGCTTGTAAATTATTGAATTCAATTGATATGTTTTCGCAAATATCAGACAACGGCTACTCTTTATGAATACCGTTTAATGCGATATGTTTGACTTTAAAAATGTTTCTGATCCAAAATTGTTGATTTTAAATTAAATTACTGAAAAGATTTTTATGAAACTAATTTTCTTTTTTAAAAATAAGTTCAGTTAAACATTTTTTGTTTACAATTATGCTATTTTTTTAAATACAGTATGTCAGTTTTAGGTTTTTAGGGCTAAGCTATTTCCTCTTCATGTTAGATAGTTAAAATGAAAAGTGTCTTCTTAAACTTAAATACTTAACTGAGCTCCTTAAAGTACAAATCATTAACAAATATAAATATCTATATTAAATGGAACTTTGTAGAAAACTAAAGTGAAAAAATGGATGGCAGTTACATTTTTATTTATATTAATTGCAATGCTTAATACTTATGTACTTTTCAAGAACAATTTTGGATGATTTGAAATTTATTTTCTTCCATATTGCATGAAACTTTTTTGGAAATGCGCTTTATGCTGATCAAAACTTAAAGTACTGTGCACTCATATTCCATTACTGTTTCCTTACTAATAAATAGATGCGACTACTAAGGAAGATTAAGAGTTTGAAACAAAATGATGTGTGATTAACTTCTATGTATTGTTGGTAAAATATTTATTCATATTAGAAAAAAGCCTATTCCGTTAGGAATAACAGGGTTTGAACGTGAAGTTAAATTTGTAAACACTCTAATTCGCACAACTACATTATATTTAGAATTTTACGATTTTATGTAAGAAAAATTGGTCAGATAAAATGTCATGTAAATAAAATACGAAAACTATTACGTAAAAATGATATTTGTACTTTTTAATTTATAATTTATATCGAATATAGAATTTTAGTCAAGCATTAATCGTAAATTATGAATTATTATAAATTATTCATTTCTCATTATGCCAACATATAACATATTTCTTTCTTATAAAAGTCAATAATTTTATTTTATAATTACTTTAAAAAAAGCTATTGTGCTGCCTGTTAATGCTCCTGTGTCTAATATTTTAAATCCCTGTGAATGGAAAAATTCTTCTTTTAATGATAAATATCTATCATTGACTGATTGTGCTAGATTTAATCGAAACTGAAAAACTATTGTTGAAGTAGAAATCAACGAATACTTCTTGAAATATCAACAGTTTATTGTCCATCCCTTGCTACAAGTTACAAAAAATGGAGGATAATACTACTTACATTTTCGACAACATAACAGTTGCCATTCCAGACATTACAATGTTTGAATTCATAACAGAAGGCGCTATCCTAACTCTTTTAGGAATCATGGGAATAATCGGTAACGTTATTTCCCTTATCATTCTAATCCAAACCAGAGATGAGATCGTCTGTCAATTGTGGACTTCAAGGACTTGCTTTCTTCGATACCATTGTCCTTGTATCTTCTGTAACTATGCTGGGCCTGCACAAGTTAGGTTACAAATTAGCCATTCTGTACAGATATACGTTTGAGATATTTCCATTTGTTGTC
>BMAO01038741.1:0-21409 GCA_019973975.1 Trichonephila clavata | reverse complement strand
TCAGAGCTAATTCCATGCTCAGAGCTGATGCACAATATGTACAAAAGTTTTTATACTTTATTTTTTATTTCCATGATTTTAAAAGTTTTCGTATGTTAAATATTGTACATGAATGAAAGAAAATCAAATAACAATTTATAGGTAAAACATATCAAAATATAAGAACTGCATATGAGCATTTGTTTAAATAAATATCTTAAAATATTTTAATAATAAAAGTGTTGAGTCTCGCACACATGGCATATATATATATATCACCAAAACAAATATATAAAAATGGGAGAGTTTTCTATTCTTGCGAATTAGATTTTTAATTATCTGATTATCAAAATGAGATTAAGCATTTGTGCTTTGGGAGAATCCGTTTTGAAGTTTAATTTAATTCATAATACTATCATAAAAAGCCCGCACAACTTTTAAATCTTGATCAAATACATTTGCTCTTCCCCCAATAAACAATTCACAAACTAGAATTTTTGCATGAATTGCACAATTCTTTCTTGAAATGATTTGTTACTGCATATATAATGTCAGTCTCATTTACGCGCGGTAGAAAAATAAATAATTAATTTTTTATCAGGCTCTTTTCTAGCAGATAATCTGAAATGTAGGCGTGGCAGTTGCTGTTCAGCATCAAATATTGCTCCATAACCTGATAAACAATACAAGTAAAGCTTTGAAATTTTGCATTCATGT
Source organism: Trichonephila clavata (assembly GCA_019973975.1). Taxonomy (NCBI): domain Eukaryota; kingdom Metazoa; phylum Arthropoda; class Arachnida; order Araneae; family Nephilidae; genus Trichonephila; species Trichonephila clavata. The sequence continues at coordinate 20,713 of BMAO01038741.1, read as the reverse complement.
TTATAAAGATGAAATAAGCCAATAAAAATTTCGATAGTTTGATGATTTTTAGGGTACCATATCGCCTTAAAAGGAAACTAAAAACAAAATCTAAGCTAAAAAACTTCAAATATCTAAAAAAAATAATTTTGTAAGCAGATCTGAAGTTTGGTGGCAAGCTTCCGTATGATATGGGACACAAAAAATGAAAAAAAAAATGGTATTACTGAAATTTGTGTTGTTGATGCTTATGCCACCTGATCGACATTAACATCAGATCAAGGTCTACAAAATTCATCGCGGCTAAGGGCTAGAATTTTACGCCTGTCGTTAGCCTAAGCGTTTGAGCCCCAAGAAGGGGACAGTGCGATTTTGCTCGGTACAACACGATAGATGGCGACACCATTCGGACCCACTGATTTCACGAGCACGTTCTCCGTATATACTCGGCGGGCACTTGGTGGCATCGGGCATCGAACCCAGGCCTTTCGTTCTGGAGTCCAATGCTCTAACCACTAGGCTACCCACTGAAATTTGTTGGGTACTGTGTAGCCTTAACTGTTACTTTTTTGTGAAAGATTTGAAATTTCTTTTTATTGACATGCATTTAGGTATCAAATTACCTGCGTTTCACTTTGTAGACAAAATCTTTCAAAATTCCATCCATGGTTATACTTTAAGGACAAAAAGATGGTTTCATTTAATTTTTAGTATTCCTTCATAATTGGTTGATAATTTTTTTTTATTAGTGCCACATGTTAAAACAACACGAGATCATCTAATGATGGAGCTGATATTAATTTTTTAAAATTTAAATATCTATTTTAAAATGGAACATAACAAGGTATCTGATCAAATTTGTACAAATGCTTTAGAGATATTCTTGAGTAATGTGTCAGTTAATGCTGATGATATGAGTAGTTTGAGCGAACATTAAATCAAAGCTCATAATCTGAAACAATAAATTGTGTTTTAAATAGGTTTTAAATTGAACTGGATCTCTAAGTCCTCACATAAGGTGTTGAAGTTAGGAGAGTGAGTCATTCACATTTAAATACCTTCGTCCATCGATTGGTACTCAATATTATTAGGCCTGCAACAATATCATCACTAACATTTTATTCCCCAAAAAAAAAAGATACTAAGGTTTGTTCTAAACATAAAATATATATTGACTAATAGTAAAAAAAAAAATATTAAACTCATTTGTGTTCTGAGAATTTTATTTACATTGCGGGAGAAAAACACATGTTACATGTTAAAATTTGACATAAATTTATTAATTTATGTTTGCCTGGACATAAATTAATTAATTTATGTTTGAGATTATATATCATTTTACTTTTAAACTTAAATTTTCTGAAAAAAATCATGAAATATTCAATTTAGTGTGAATGGTAAATCATTAGAACTATTAGAAAAATTGTCCTCATGCCTGCTTTTCATCTTCAACTTGTGAAATGGGAATCTAAAAATTTATTAGTTGGCTTAGTGTATTTTTTAAAATTTAATCGAATTATATATAAATTGGTATAGGAAGGTTTCACGTAGGTTTTCTATAAAGTAGTAGACCATGAAAAAGTATTTTTAATAACAAGTATTTTTTTCGAAAAATTTCAAGTGTATTACATAGTTCTATGTATTATAAAATGTATGTTGTTTTAAAAAAAAATGTTGTTTTAAAAAATAGGCATTGAAGTAATCAATGATTTAATAAGTGATGATTCAAGCATTAAGCTGATAAAGTTTCCAATTAAATGTTGCAATTAAATTATTCTCAGAATGTTATTTTAGAAAAAAGGCTTAACAAAAATTCCATTCAACAAATTAATAATAATTTATAAATTATAATAACGGGCAGCATTTCTATTTCTGAAATTTTCACGATGTTATGAATGGAATATTCGATACCGATTAATTCAAAATTTTTGATTAAATCATTAAAAAAATTTGAAAGTGACTTACGAAGAATCAGTAGTACATTTTCTTAGAAACCCTTCATTGGTCCTTTGACTAATGTATATTTCATACCTCTCCATTTAAAAACCAATTATGTAAGGTCACTTTGAAATGACTGCACTTGATTGATGAATTCATTTTAATTAAAAAATATGATAATTTAATTAGTTTCTTTTTTATCGAGATCCTCTCAGCAGGGGAAGAGTCAGAGCACAAAAACAGTTCGGAAGCAAAATGCAAATGGGGTGAGGACAAAGCCTTATCAAAATTCTCAGCAACTGGAGAGATTTTACCAAAGAGGTAATTAAGCATTTAGATTGATGACTACTTATCACAGCTGGGATATCTTAGTATATTTATGCAAGTTATGATCAATAACGGTGACGTATCAGGTACATGATATTTTTCTTTAAAAAACTGTGAGGAATAATTTCATACTAATTAGTAATTGAAAGTTTCACTTAATTTTGATTAATAAGTAAACGCAATAAAAGGCTTTTTTCATATTTCGTATAAAGTATTTTGTTAACTTACATCATATACTTTGTAATTAAGTTTTTGTTTATTTTTTATGCATTTAATAACATTTTAAATTTTTTATGTATATATATATATATTCAACTAGTTGAAATTTTTAATTTACTTGCAGTTAACCAGAAAGTATTTATTTCTTCTGAATTATTAAAGTTTGTATTTTATGGTAGTAATTGGCAAAAATTTCAATTAATTATTTAAATTGTATTGACTCATATTAGACTGACACACACACACACATATATATATATATATATGTGTGTGTGTGTGTACAGAGAGAGATATTTATATATTTGTTACTCTCACAATTCATGAACATGCTCGAAATTTTTATATTAACAAAACGTTTTACAGCTACATTTTTTTCCAACCGTTTCCCTCTCATTACGTACTTGAAAGTATACTTATAATAAACTGTAAATTTAAGTTATATTAAAAGAAAGCATTTTCTCAAAATTGCATTATATTATTTTTTACATTTATAAAACAATATAAAATCACAATTTCCATAAAATCAAAATTATTAAAATTAAGTAATTATGTATAAATAATATGTGTTAGAATAATAAAAGTAAAAAGAATCAATTAACTTGTTCTTATACATTACTTCACATACAAAAGAAATTCTACACATATTTTTGAGTGGATTATGCTCAAATCTATGTTTCATAATAATATGTTCCTGTTATAAACTCTAAAGAAGTGTTTTATTTTAATTTTTACTCTTAATAACGGAGCATGAAACTAATTTTGAAAAATTAAAGAACAACCTTTATACATTTTTTCTGAATAACCAGGTCCTGTCACCCTATCATACTGCAGTGATCTTCAAATTTTGTTGACTCATGGAACCCTCAGAAATGTAAGGTAAGTTTCGCGTTACTTCATCCCTTATAAGAATATATTATAAAATAATACTTAAAGTAGATCAACATGTTATAGATGCTTTATGTAAACACTAACCCAGGGATCGGCAACCTATGGCACGCGGTACAATTCTTAATGACACTCTGTGCTAATCTCCAAATTTGTCAATTTTTGAGTGGATGGCAAAAGAGAAATGTTTGATGTACCTTATTTGACAAACATCTTCAGAATATTGGACATTTACGGAATTACGAAAAAATCTAAATGACTCAAAAGTAAATTAACAGCTATTATGTAAATTACTCAACATCATTGCTGGATAGATTTAATTGCTTGAAGACAGACAATTGCGCGTACTTGCTTTCCACTTTGGTTCTACATATCAAAATAAAGAATTTTTCCTCACATTCAAAATTTGTCGAGTCCGCAAAGAAATTGTTTAACTTCTGAATGCTCAAAATCGAATTAGATTATACCCCTGAGTTTGCAATATGAAAGTGGATAGGTGCAAGAACTAGGTTCACATTAAAATTTTTATTTATCTTTTTATTTAAGTATAATGAAGGGACATACTTATATTTTCTGTAGTCTATTTCTTACTTTAATAAATATGTTTAAAAATACATAATACATGTACAATTTTAATTTTTTAAATTTTTGTTGAATAAATAACTATATTTTATGCTGTTTATTTTTATGTTAAGAAAAATCTTTAAATGTTGCAAAATTAATATATAATAAAACTGTACATATCTATATTATTTACCTCTATTCTCTAACTTTGCATGTATTATTGTGGAAATCGAATTGTTTCAAAAATGTGCTACTATGTGGCACACTGAATCATATTGGTAGATTGGTTTGGCACGCCAAAGCTAAAAGGTTGCCAACCCCTGCACTAACCCCTTCAAGACCGACGGAAGGAGAAATAAACGTTTCCCCAGGCCTACGCGTTTTTTGCACGCTCGGGATCGGGCAAATTTCCCTGTAAGCCTAATTTCATTTAAAAATTCATTTAAAATCTTAAATGCAATCAAATACCCCAAAATTTGTATTTTACTGTAATTAATAATGTCTGAATGTACAGTACACATATTTTCTCTTTATTTAAAAAAACAATTTCGAATTTTAAACTAAATATGTTTTCATTTTAATAAAAAAAAGTACAATTTTCACTTTTTTTGCCATGATGATTAAAATAAAATAAACGCAAAACACACAAAATACTATCTGTCAAAAACCAAACAACAAATTTACTCTCAAATAAACTTGATGCGGTTCTAATATACAAATATTTTAAATAACAGCTGTAATGAATCATTTTTTATTTTTAATTAATCTTTATAATGCTTTTTGCTTCCTGAGTATCACTTTAGTATTATGGTTTCTGTTCTTATGGTTGTGGAAATTCTAAATTCGATAGCGGCGGGAAAAAAAATCGTTTGTTCGTACTGAATTAAAAATGAGTTACAGTAAAAAGAAAGATTCTTTTTTCCCGTTAAAAATGAGTACTCTCGTTTGTTCTATGAAAACCTGCTTTTTAAATGTCTTTTGAGTATTAAAATTATTGATGTAACCATAAACAACAAATAAAATAAGTGCTGGAAGAATTATTATGAATGTCTAATGCCCAATAAACTAATAAGCTTTCCTTCTTTTTCCAATTTAGTCAACATATAAATAGAAATCCAGAGTGCAATAAATCACAAACCCTTAAGCGCCCTATTCTCTTGAAAAATATAAACATATGCAGTTGCTTACATTAATATATATACCGGATCTAATTTTTAAAAAAACTCGCAGCCGAAAGCACATGTTGAAATTCAGAGTTTTGTTAAAAATTATTCGAAGAAAAAACGAACTTTAACGACCAACTTGTGTCTTGTAAAAATTAATACTAAAATGTTCCAAACTCTGATCACACCGGTATGATCATGGGTCTGTTAATCACATATATGATACCGGGGGCCTAGAGGGAGAAACACGTGACCGCACATATGTGATCATGGTCCTGAACGAGTTAAAGAATAATGTTGCATTTCTTTGTAAAACTTTTTTAACATAAATTTACTAGAATTTAATCTTTAATAGCTTTAATTCCTGTTTCAAGTGTAACCTTTCCTTACATTATATACGAAGTAGGATTCAAAAGTTCCCGGACTGAACCTATAACGTGAAACAATTTTGCAGTAGAGTGACTACGAGGACATTTCTGTGTGTTACTGTGTTCTTCCTCTTTTCTAAACGTGGTTTGACCCAAATCGCGGTGTCATTGGCTTACCTCGGTGCAGTATTTTGTTGGGGGATGCCTTTAGAAACCGGTGATTAAAAGAAACGGCGTTCGTTGAGCAGAGAAGGAATCTCAAATTTTGTGTTTGCTTTGCAAGTGTACTACAAAGACTTATGAAATATTGAAACATTCGTTCGGCAGTGATACAATACCACGATCGTAAGCTTTTGAGTAGCATCGACGTTTTAGAAAAGTAACTTGGAAATCACCACAATCTCTATGCAAGCAAAAATTTCACCAAAATCGCTGAAAAAGGAAGGTTTTCTTCGATATCCAGTGCATTGTGCATCTTGAATTTATCCCTGAAAGACACATTGAAGAAAGTCGATCAGAAAGAAGAGAAAAAAATTGTGGGCTGAGCAGTCATTGTTGCTTTTGCATGGCATTTTCTATCCTTCCTCATCACTGTCCTTCTTCCAAAAACGAAAAAAAAATGTTTGCCACCTCCTCCTTACTTCAATGATCCGTCTCCCATCCAATTCATCCTATTTTATTTGCTGGAACGTCACTTGCAAGGTTGTTGATTTCAATCTGCAGAAAAAGTTGAAAGCGTATCCCAGGCTGAATTAAAGGACATGATTAAAATGGATTCCAGATGTATTTCAATGATCTTTACAAGCCATGACGAAAGTGTACTGTTGCTCAAGAGTCGTATTTCGAAGGAGGATGTGTTTCAGCAATTTAATTTGTGATATTTCTTAAGTTATAGACTCAGTCGCGTAACTTTAGAATTCTACCTCTTATATAGTGACTAGGATGTGGGTGTACGTGCTTTATTTATTTAATTATTTTACAGAAATCTTCACAGTCGAGCATTTTAAAGTTATCCGAAGTTGTATGTCACATTCTACGTTTCATTTGTTTATGTAATTTGTTTTTGTTGTCACATACGTTGAGAAAAAGTTTAAGTTAAATACGTTATTACGAAGGACATTAAAATGTTTACAGATGTGTGAGTATTTCTGTATGGATTTGAAAACAAAAATTTATCCGGTTTTTTTCCGGTTAATATTAGATTTTAAAGCCAAATATGTTTATAAATTGTTTCCTACTTCTCACACTGTAAGCTTTCTGATTTATTGTAGCACTCAAAAGGAATTTTTACCCATTCATGCTTTGTTTCTTCTTTTGAGATTTTTTTTTAAAACGGGTTATTTCTTTGCATTTGGCTTTAGAATTGAAAATGTGATTATAATTATAAAATTTTCAACTCTGCATTCTAAATTCATTTTCGTCCAAATTCATTCATCAGAAAACTGTTCGGTTTTGCGAAACATAGCTCGCTATTCGCTTCACATATGTTAACCACATCTTAAGTTTTCAAACCAAATCCTTCATTTTTTAAATATTTTTATATATAGATATACATACAGTCTCTTAAGGATTATGCTTACATTTTATTATAGCTAGGTATTATGCTTACTTTTTATTCATGTCTGCTAGCAGGGTCAACATTAAAAATATATTTCACCAAAAAATTGTGGAGTACAGTAATTATTGAAATTCGATTAAAAGTAATCTACTTTCCGAATGCAAAAGCAGAGTTCTATGGTTGCTGAACAATTATTCGCATAATAAAACAAATGATCTTGAATTTTGTTCTCTCGATTTAGTAAAATTTATCGAAGATGATGTTTTCTATAAAAATAAGTATAATTTAAAACGTATTTTGATGCATTCCTTATTTGTTTTTCTAATGTAATTCACTATTCCAACCAAGAAGATATGATTAAATTCTATTTTCTCCCTTCACTATACTGTTATTTGCTTATTTATTTGAAAAAGAATAGGTCATTTGCTTTCACTTGAAAACATTATGATTGTAATAAAACTTTAGCTTATTTATCATTGACTTTACGAATATAAATCTCATTTTTATATTACCTGGACTGAGACAAAATTCCTTTTTGTAGAATCGTCTTGTAAACCAGCTAGCTGCTCTGAGTACATTTCCGATAGTTTCAAATGAAACTAAAGAGGAAAATTCAAATTTTGTAGAAGTTTTTACAGCACTAAACATCTTCCACACATCATTTATAACTAGTTGTCAATCTTTCTCTGTGGTTTAGTTAGCTTTGTCGGACAACCAGTCTTTCTCTTGTTATCAATTCTCTTTTGCTCCCTGAAGTACTTTATCAAACAGTAAATAGTCCAATTGAATAAAATTGCTTATTTAGCAAGTGGTGTACCCCCTTTGTTAAAGTAACTAGTTCCGAAATTTATTTGTTGTTTCCTTACTGAATATAAACATTTGCCTGAAGGAAAAAAAATGTTAAATATATTGTGATATATGAGAAAATATTTAAAAATGTAGGGATCGAAATTCTGAAATTGTGTGTTCAATTATCTTTATGGTGTTCTTATTATAATTTGTTCGCATTATATTTTTCTGAAAACAATTTTAAAAATATAAACTAAAATATGTTTTAAGATTAAGATTAAAATGTGTTTTATATAATTTTTTTCTCTGTGAAATTTTGAAAATTCAGCAACAAGACATTTTTTACAAAATTTTGGAATTTCCTTATTAAATCTAGGAACTACAGTATTGGCATAATTTCAAACATTTTAAGTTTAAAAATATTTTCCCCCCTTTTAACTCACATTCTTTAGACTGACTTTTTTTTTCGAAATTGCTACTGAACATGAACGCTCTTAAATATATAACACAGTAATATTGATATTAAATTTACTTAATTAGAGTTTCTAATTCATCGTATGATGTGTTTCATTTATGCAAATTTATCATATGTTTCTACCAATTTAAAAACTGACCAATATATAGTTATAACCACCAATTTATTTGAAAATTTTTTTAAAAAAAATGCTGACTTTTGTACTTTAAATTATTTAAACTGCTCTTAAAATTCAAAAAAAAATTATTTCTAAAAAAATTATAATTTAGATGTTTCTTAAAGACATTTGACGGAAAAATATGTATTTTAAATAAGGAAATTCATATTTGATTTAAATCATTGTATAAAAATTTTTTAGAGTTTAATTTAAAAAAAGAGAAGGAAAAGGTTAAAGATTTTTACTACGTATAAGCTTTATTTACTATATGTTAATACGAGCACCACATATATGTATTTAATGAAATATAAATTCAAATAGTACAGAAATTCATAAGTAATTCGAAACGGTATTCGAAATCAGCGTAATACTTTGCGAAATACAATATAAAAGTGAATATCCTGTGAGAAAAAGGTGTCCGAAGAAAAGCAAAAGCTTTGAGATGACATATAACCTATACACAATCATACATTAATAGTCAGTTTGTACACATTTTAGTTACTTTTAGACATTTTCATAAATTAATAGATGATGATTATAATAAATTAATTTATGATAATAAATTAATTTATGATTGATCTTTTACGATTTTCATATTGTAAGGAAAGAATGTTGGAATATTGAAGGCTGTAAGATGTCAATAACCCTCATTAAATTAAATAGAAACGAATTATTTCAAACTGCAGGTTACAATCAGATGTCATTGCAAATCTTCAAAGTTTTAATTAAATAAATTTATCATTATTGTTTTTAAATAAAGAGTTTGAAATTTCTGAATAAAAAATACCAATGTCTAATGAAAGTCACTATATAATTCTAATTATAAAGAAGTGATTTTAATAAATTCCTGAACATTATTTGTCTTTCCGTGCAGGATGTAACCTACATTGAATCCGTATCTTCTACTTTAAAATTAATGAAAATTCAAAATTCTAAAAAAAATAGAGTAAAGTTTCATTGGCAAATGAATATTTGAAAAATAGCAAATTTTATTATTGCAAATAATAAATGATGCATGGAATTAAATTATCAAACCGATATTTTTACAGGTAGAGTTTGAAAAAATCTCTTACAAAATATCTTTAAAAAAATATTTGACTTAATAATAGTAAACAAAGATAAATAATCTGAATAGTTACAAAAATAAACAACGGTAATTGCAAATATTCTAATACGCACACATTCCAATTTAATCTTTAATCATCGCATAATTATTATCTCTTAATTTTTTTACGAAAATCAACAAATAGTTATGATCAATTATAATGGTTTTTCCGAAAGGGAAAAGTAAATATAACAATGCCCAGGATTTTGTCACGAAAGAAAAACAAAAGAAGTAATCTGTTTGTTATCAATAGGATGCTCGAAAGTAATTCGGCTAAAATAATTTATTCTAATCTTTTGTTTGATTGTATTAGTGTGTGTTTGTGTGTGGGTGAGGGGGTGTCTTTTTATACTTTAAAATGTCACAGTGATTGAAAATCCTCTTTCAAAAGGATATGATCGTTATTGGATCAAAAACAATCTTTAACTTTGGAAACACGACGAAGATTTTGCCCAACTTTCGTTTCCCTAGAAAGATGTTCTTATTATTTGAAGATTTCACCCATTCCGAAATATCATACAATTGCTATCATTATTCCACATAACGAATCTTTTGTGGTATCAGGACAAATACTTCTATACAAATGTAATTTGTGGTAAGTAAAAAGTTGTTTCTGTGCACTCCCATGGGTTGATCCAGAATAAAAATTAACATTCTTTTTAAGTTCTATTGTTTTTAATTTTGTGACTTTTTTTCTGTTTTCTAAAATTATTACAGACCAATATTTTATTATAGTTTTTTACCAATATTTCAAACGAGCAATCTTACTCTACAGGGTGATTTTAAAGTCATAGCAGTAACTTTAAGAGGTAGTAAAGCTCAATGAAACAAACAATTTTCGTATACAAATATATGTTTGGAAGTGCCGTGTTGAGGCACAAACAGAAAAAAAGAACACTTTAATAGAAACATAAAGTGTTCATTAGCACCCTACTTAATGAGTGATTCCATATAGAAAATGTTAAAGCAGTTTTAGAAATTTCATCCACCAACGGTCCAACAGTTCTTAAAACTGTTGGTTGATTGCCATGTAAATGACATGCTATAGTCTTTGTACTTGTGCCGAGTGTTTCGTCCGCTAAGTCCAAGATTACTTCTTCGAGGTGTGTTGTCGTACAGTCTTTGACCTACCTCTTCCATCAAAACTGGTAATAAATGAGCCATTTCCACACAGTTGGCGATGAAAATTTTGTTGTTTGGCATGCGTCTACTTGGAACGCGTTTTGATACAGCCATAGCGCTGTTCTGCCATTACCATTAGCAACACCGTACATTAGAAACGTGTCTGCCTTTTTGCTATTAGTTAATTTCACCCATAACGACCGAAATCTCAAGCGCAAATGGCGGTTTTGTTGGTGCAGCAGATCACTTGCACACCACTTTGCTGTCTTCAACTGTCGTCAATAATGTCAGCCAATCACATAAGGTCGGTATAAAGGTCGCCAAGTTTGCATGACGGTTAGTGGACGTAATTTCTAAAACTATTTTAATATTTTCTGTATGAAATCCCTCGTTAAGTATGTTGCTAATGAACATTTTATGTTTCCGTTAATGTGTGTTATTTTTTCCTGTTTGTGTCTCAACGCGGCACTTCCGTCCATATACTCCTATAAAAAATTGTATTTTTTAGTGAGCTCTCTACCATCCTTCAAAATTTGTCCCCTGATTTTAGAATTACCCTGTATAACGAGCTCGTAATCGAGAGTCGTATTAACGTTGCATTTTTAAGAAACACTAGGGCTTTTGGCGAAGGTCCATGTAATTTTGAACCATCTGTCAACTGACGAGGACGACATCCCTTCTCTTAACTAATACATTAATGGGAGGACATTGAGCCTCGACAGATTTAACCTCTATATGGGGTGTTTTTGGTGTCCTGGACTTGAAACCGTGACACTTTAGTCACGAGCTCGTGACCATTTCCACTTCGCTACGGTGGCCACTGTAACATGTTCGATTTATATAATTTTTTATAATTTTGTGATTATTCTGCGGTCAGAAACACAGAATTGGGTGTACCGCAGTGTTTCTCGAACTGTGGGGCGCACCCCTAGGGCCACGTGATGACTCTACGAGAGGGGCCCGAGCATATTAAAAAGTCTAAAACAAAAGATTAATTAAAAAAATTATCCATTTACTGAAAGGAAACAAAGTACATTCTGACATAATAAAAATAAAATTAACATTCATTTACACTGATATAATACATCTATAAATGCACAATGTATGCAGAATAAATTAATTATAATTAATTTAACAATACTAAGTTAAGAACAAGTCTAATAATTACCAGTGACCCATGGGCTTGTCATACATAAAATTATATGCAAAAACTAACACTTATCTCGATAATTGGTACGGTTTATGAATAAACCGTTAACTGCCTATCAAAAGTTACTGCGATTCTCTCCCCAATGTTCCGTTGTCCAAGTAGGTGTGTGTATGTGATGTATTGGGGGGGGGCAGGGGAAGGAAAGGAATAAATAAAGAAATTATGTGACATAAGTAAATCTTTCGCAAACACTGTCAAGGTCCTTTTATAGCGTTCCAAAGCTTTCGGAATAATTTTATTGATAGCATTGCACAGAAAAGATCGTACTTCGGAAAGACGTATATATACGTTCATGGCATTTAACGCACCAGTTGCACGAGATGTACATATACGCCAGTGACACTTAAGAGTTAGTCGCATTGTAGCCTTAGAGTCAAAGTATAGTATTATTGAATTCAATGCATTGCAACCTGTAGGGGTGGGGGCGTGATGAAAATTATGATTCAATATTGGGTCGCAAATGTTGAAAGTTTGAGAAGCACTGGTGTACCGGTGTTTTTCATTTTCTACCAAACTGTGATATTAAGTATGAGTAATAATTATCATTTTAAAATACTCATAATTAAAGCCATTTTAATAAATTTAATAACAAAATGAAGTTGAACTGAAATAATTTTTAACACTTACTCCTGCTACTCTTCTGAACACATTTAACACTTTACACAAAACACAGTCCAGATTAATCTTTCCGTAGACTTTTCTCCTAGAACCGATAATTGATGTTACGTTATGGTGGTGGAGGAGGTAGACGAGCTCTGTTTTTTTCTCTTATAAGAACAATTCTCGCAGTACTCATTGATTACTGTAATGCATTAGTGATAAGATGTGTCTAGTGGTCCGATTTGATATTTTTATTCCATCTGCGAAGATGAAATCAGAAATCATTCGTAAGATTGTGTGTTTTTTCTTCTTATACTACCTTAACTATATATCTGCCTTTCAAATTACAAGTGATAACGGAATATTTCTTTATGTCTTTTCTAACAGGATATTTCCAATTTCACATAGTTCGAAATATCAGATAGGAAAAATTCAAAAGGGTTGCTATTTCTGTGGATTTTTTTACATACGTTATTTTAAAATTTAAAATTTTTAAAAAATATTTTTATTTTTGTAGTTATATCTTACCCTCTCTGGACAGTAGAAATAATGTACTCCTAAATTCGGGGTTTGAGCAATTTTTAGTCAAGCGCATTTTTTCCTTCTTACAATATGAAGTTAATATTTAAATAAGATTATAACTTTGAGTTAATATTGCCCTTGAATTAACTTTGCACTTGCATTAACATTGCACTTGAATCAATATAGCTCTTGGAATAACATGATGGACAAACTTGAAACTTTAAGAACTATCAAGAGACAACAGCTTAGCCGTTGTACCTCCTTCTCTCGATTTCTATATTATGTAAGAACTTTGATGTTAAATTACATTTAACCAATGGAGCCCATATTTTTATACTCTGTGAATCTTTTAGAGGGAATGGTAAGCACATGCAATTTGAAAGGAATTTTTAAAGATTAGATTCTCGCTGTGTAATGGTCATAGGTTTAACATGAGGACTTAACTAAAAACTAATTAAATGTTTAAAAACTTACATTTTATTTTACATAACTCAGAAATCTGTGAGGGATTTTTCTTGGAACTTGAATTAAGAAAGTGCATATAGTTATAAATGTTTTTTTTCTTAAACCATGAGCTTGTGTGTGTGTGTGTGTGGATTGGATTACACGAGTTAAAATTAACTTCTCTTCAGGGTAGCAACATGAGGACTATCCGTGATGGACTTTGTAATTTTGAATTATGGTCAAGTAGTACAAAAGAGTATATTAGAGAGGGGTATTATGTAATACCCGTCTCTAATATACTATTTTACTATACTAATAATTTATATTTCTAAAAATAACTTTACTGGTTTTTGATAAAAAAATACCCAAAATCATCTTGGATATATACTATAAGCGATTGTAAGGATTTATCACTTGTCAAAAAATAATATTTATTTTACTGCTACAAAAAATTTATTTTAAAGAAAAATAATAAATGGAGGTAGTATTATGAAATACTCGGGTAGAATATGGAATAAGTGGTTTAAACCATCGGAAAACTAACTAAGACTTCATAAAACATAGTTAATTTTAATTAGAAAAGCTATATCTTTAAGAAAACGTGAAAGTCATTTCTGTTTCGAGTCTATTTTCAACTGTCACAAACATAATCTTTCCCTTTTCTAGTCCAATCAAGGTGAGCCCAGAAAAACAGCTGAAGCATTGAATTCAAATTTCCTCTCGTTGATCTTCGGATAATTTTCCGTTACAGAAGATACCTTCAGCATCTTTGTTTTCTGGTTCTTTAGGTTTCTTGAAGACTATTACAAATGATACATTGGCATGGAGTGATTCATTGCTGCTAACACTGGAGTAATTTCTAGTAGCTTTACGTTTAGAAGGTCGGTTTAAGTTGGAATTCTTAACAAAGAGTCTTTGAATGGGTTTTGTTAGTTCGTAGCCTCATTTTTCTTATTTTTGTCCTTAATTTTCTAACGCTTTTTTATACGAGGAATACGTTATTATAGAAGAAGATCAAGCTTTCCTGCCTCTTTAGTTGTCTTTTGCTTTTTTTGGAGGTGGTTGGGATTTATCTACAAGAAGGACAAAATTTGTTGACTTGGACGTTTGGTAACAGGGATAACCATATCAGGGCTCATGGAACAATAGAGCTGAGGTGAATCAAAACTTGTAGACGAGTATGAAACATGACCATTTGGTGGTCTTATAGCCTGAGACCAAGGAGTAGTGAGTGTAGAAGAAATTAAATCTTCACTGCTAAAGAGGTTTCTCTTGACATAATAAATAGCTGTTGCTTTGAAGCCGTTTATTACTATGTCTTGGTCTAGACTATAATATTTTTCAAATAATAGAAAAATTATGTTTTGTTTCCATTCCATTGTATTCAACTTTTGAAAAATGTACTTTAGTTTTAAATGAAGCTATAGTACTATTTATGTAATTAATAATTATTTTTTAGCCATCAATATTATATTAAAACTTATTTTTTAACATTATTTTTATTCAGTATATTTTATCGAGTGTTATGGAATACCTAGTATTCTATAATACTCGACGCGCCATCTTCGAAAATGAACATTTAAACTGAAGGACAAAACATTGCAGCTAAAAATCGATCCCAATATTAAAAACTACAATTCTTTCAGTGTAAATTATGCGTAACTTTAATGTTCAAGTCACATGTGTTCTAGTAGATTAAAGTGTTTGAAAAATTACTTGCGTAAACTTTTGAAAATCGCAAAACAATTTTTGTTTTGTAGCGAGTGAAATGGCAACAGCAAGTGGTCAAATCTCTCTGTAATGCATCATGAGAATTTTTTTTCTGTAGGTTAGGGTTTTCTTACACATTTTAGCAGCTACATACAGAGCCAAAATCGAGGCATTCCATGTTAAGGACTATTCCTTAATACCCGATTCTCCTCTATATCTCCACTCTCGACCACAAATGGAATTTTTTCAAAATGTTGAAATTATTTTGTAAAAGTTATTATACCCAAGTGTGACGTCTTTGAGGAAATCTAGATTTGAATTCCCGCAATGACTTTGTACTTGTAGTTATAATCGCCGTGCTATCGCAATCATAATTGATATGGAAATATAGAAAAAGATTTTAATGGTTATGTTTGTTTCTTTTTGCGCTGTATTATTAAGTAAATGGCATGGTATCCTGATTGGCAGGATCACGGCTCGTAATCACTGAGGAGATTTTAGCTTATAAGAATAAATTTATACAAAACCAATACAAGACAAAAGCAAACTTGCAGTAAATCAATCAGAACTCAAAGAGTTTTAATGCTAATATGAAATAGATGAAGAGAGTGGGGTATTTCAATGTCCAACTGATCGTCTAATTATGTATCAAAATTTCTTGGTGTATTATTTGAATTTATTGGTATTTTGGATTGATTAGAAATGTTCAAAAATTAAACACTAAATTATTGAAGAACTTGCAATTTTTATGGAATTTTGTAGCTTAGCCTTAAAAAAGCTAACCAACTTTTATTTTTAGGAATAAATGTTTTGATAAAAAAATCAGGATTAATATATTTAAATAAAGATTTGAATCACAATTATATTTATATAGGGTGTTGCCGAATTCAATCGACAAATTCAGAGGGGTGACAGTGCCCCATGGGGGTCGACAAATCAACATAGAACAGGGGGTCGTAAACCTCGTTTAGTCGTAATAATTCTCTAAAACAGTTATGAAGGGTGTGATGTCGAGTGGGATGAAAAGGGGCAATAAGAGGTAAGTAATGCATTTATTAGACGTAAATTATGTTTACAGTACGAACAATGCACGTCAAAAATGTCACAAGGGATTATTCACAGGGATTGTTTGAAGTTGCGGCCGCGATGTCAAAGTATAACCGACACCGATGGATGACGGATTGTTGGACGTGTTCAAACAAATCCGGTGTGCTGGTGATGTCACCTGAAGGGACGAAAATTCATGAAATGAGATTCTCCATTGTAGGCAAAAGCGCCTCATACACAAGAGATTTTAGGTAGCTCCAGAAGAAGATATCTAAGAGATAAAGGTCTAGAGAGTGAGGAGGTCAAACAACAGTTCCACCACATCTTTTCTTCCTCCTGGGAAATGTAGCATGGAGGTGGTTATCCACCAAAATCTAGAAATGTTTTGGTGCAGCATCGTGCATGAACCACACGTTCTGGCAGACAGGGGCTGCTACTTCCTGCAGCATGTCCGGGAGAAAGCGGGAAACTTGCATACAGCTCTACCATGGCGCTCCAAATCCCCCTCATTTACTTGACACTCCCCTCGTTTAGATTATCTTCCTCACGACGGCTACTGTTATCTCGAATTTCACCAACTAAAGGTGTTTTGCGGCCCTATATTCTATTGTGATTTGACGTCCCATTGCTGTCTAGTATCACCTCTCTGAATTTGTTGGCTGAATTTGGCAACATCCTGTATAATTTAAAGCCATTAAAAGCCCACTTTGATGGGTATTTCAAGACATTGTAAGACCACGTTTAATCGGAGTAATTCGCAGAAACAGGTATGAAGAGCGTGTTGCATAGTGGAATGAAGAGGGAAAATAAGAGGTAAGAAATTTGCTTATTAGACATAAAGCATACTTACAGTACAAACAATTTAGCACAATTCGACGTCAGAAACACTTCGACAAATTATTTTCTCAGGAAATTTTCGAAATTGCAGCTGCGTAGGTGATAACACAGCCGACACGAATGGACGAAAGATTGTCAGACGCGATCACAAACAAATCCGTTGTGCTGGCGATGAATCGAAGACAATCCGCAGCATGAGACCCTACACTGTAGCCACCATCGCCTCATACACAAGCGTTTTCAGGTGGCCCCTGAAGAAGAAATTTAAAGAATTGAGATCGAGAGAGCTAGGAGACGAAGCAACAGGCCCGCTGCGTCCAATCTTCCTTCCGGGATAAGTAGCATGGAGGCGATTATGCACAAATAGACAAATGTGCTGGTGCACCATCGAGCATGAGCCACACGTTCTGGCACGCAGTGGATGATACTTTCTACAGAAACTGCGGGAGAAGTGGAAAATTGGCATACTTGCAGATTTTTTTTAACCCTACTACGGCGCTCCAACTCTCCGCATGCGTTTGGCTACTTTCCCCGTTTGACTCATCGTCCTCCTGACGGCTACTGTTATCACGATTTTCACTCAACAAAAGTGGTTTGCGACCCTATAATCTATTTTGATTTTTCATCCCCATGCTGCCTACTATCACTTCACTGAATGTGTCGGCTGAATTTGGCAACACCCTGCATATATAAAAGCCAGTAATAGCCCACTTTGCAGGGTATTTCATGACATTGGAAGGCTATAGATTTTTTAAAATTATTATTCTTAGTAATAGTATTGAGTTTTCAATTGTATGGAAAATTACATTTTTATAGACCTTACCTCTTGATTTAAAAAGGACAAGACTCGAATTTTTTAAACAAATATATACTTGTAGTTTAAACCCTGGTTGGTCCTGCCGCAGTCGCGATTTCCGTAAAATCCATTTTTAGCGGAAACTTTCAAAAAAAAAAAAATGCCAGCCAAATTTAAAAACTGTATTTCAAAATTGGAAAATTTTACTTATCCGTAATCCCCCACAAACTCTCTTAGGAGTTTTCCCCCCACTAAATCAGAAAATTTAAACACATGTTCTATGTAAAAGAAAATCGGTTGCAAAAATTTTAGTTCGTAAGCCTATTAGCTCAAAAAAGAAAGTACTTTTTTTCTACTTTCTTTTGTTACAGACGAAAAAACTTTTTTCGTCTGTAATGATCTTCTTAGCCATCAAATCCCTCTATTAGAGGAAATTCCCCTAAATTTGTTATTAGAGAATATCTACTCAATATAAAAAAAAACTTTGTTTGCTGAATTTCAAATTTGTGGAAATAATACTTCATAAGAGGGGTTTTCTGTCTATTGTACTCGCAACCGCACCTTCCTTAGGAATTGATTTTCTCAAAGCCCATTCTTTGCGGATTTCTACTCAATAGAAACATATTTGACTTATTTCAAGATTGTAAGTCTAATACTTGAACGGGAAATTTTTATGTTTAAGAACCCCGTAACTCCTTACTACTCTGGAAGTCGATTTCCATAAAATCCTCTCTTAGTGGATATATACTGAGCAAAAAAAGCATGTTGACCAAATTTCGTCTGTACTTATATGCTATTTACCCTCCTCTAGGTGTGCTTCAAAAAAGTTCCATCCAAAGGCGCGATGCATCTCTCAGATGCATTACCTCATACTTACTTTTGAAGATGATATAATCATTTTATTGGTGAGATTTGACATAAAAATATATTTGACAAAAATAATATTTAAAATGTGGAATCAGGAGTTCAGATATTTTTACGAAAAACATTAAAAGATGTGGTTAGTTATCACTGTGTCACCACTGTTTACATTTTAAGATGCCTTGTTGCAGTCTTCACAAATCACCATACAATGTTCGAGGAACATGGAGTTTTCGTATAATACATTACAAAATTTTAATAACCCTCTCTTTATGTCTTGAGAAGAGGGAGCTGAACTTTCCTTTCCAAGTTCCTGGGATGTTTCTCATTGTTTTTCGCCTTGAATAAGGAGTTTTATATTCGATATTTTTCTTCAATCCTGAGTCAAAATGAATGAGACATGGGGATGTTAGACCGTCTTCACAAGTGCTCTTTCAAAAGTTCGTGACCTAGTTTTCTTAGATACGTGCGCGAGGATATGAGGATTTTGATTTCCATATAGATGTTCTAGGAGTTTATTCCAGCTATATTGACGATTGAATAAAATACAGTCACTGGCTAGGCGGGAACGTTTCTCAGATATACCTAAACTCCCAGAAGAAAATGATCATTGGACTCCTCCATGTATATATACTGCTTTTTGAAAAAAATGCAACGCCATGAAGAAATCATCAAAGTTTAATGAAATTAAATGCACAAATGACATGTATTAGTAGAGATAATTGCCGAAATTTTCAAAAAAAAAACATAGTAAGTGTCCGAAAACAGTATTTGGTGTAGCCACCACGCGCTGCAATAAGGGTTGCTATACGACGTGGCATGGTGTCAAACAGATTTTGAAAGTCTGCTTGTGGAAGAGAATTCCACATTGCTTTTATGCGCAGCTAAAGTTCGTCTTTTGAAGCTGCAGGACGTGGATCACGAGCGAGACGCCGATCAACCAAATCCCACACATGTTCAATAGGTGATATATCCGGTGAATAAACAGGCCAAGGAAGAAGTTGCATGTGTTGGGCTGAACAGAAGTCTCTAACAGACTTTGCAACATGGGGGAGTGCATTAACCTGCTGAAAGATAGCTCCAGGGATGTCTTGAAGGAAGGGAACGACTTCGGGCTGTAGGACTTCACGGACGTACCTGATGCTATTGAGATCACTCTCAATTCGTAACAAATTGGATCATCCATGATACGAAATCGCACCTTAAACCATAACTCCGGGTGTTAGGACACTATGTCGTTCGATAACGCACTCTGGAAGGCAGCGTTCACCGACATAGCGTCTAACCCGAATGCCGCCATCATGGTCCCAGAAATTGAAGCGTGATTAATCTGAAAAGGCAACTTGGTACCAACCAGTTTGCCAGGTTCTATGCTCATGAGCCCATTGCAGACTCAGTAGTCAATGGTTTGCCGTGAGGAGGATCCTGTATAGAGTCACCGTTAGACGCAATCTACGGACAGACGTCGACGAATTGACGAAGCCAGCATTAGTACACCTATAGCAGTAGACCAACGTGCTGCCGACTGCCTGGAGGAAGCTGTACGGTCATTCACCGCTATGTGGTGAAGGTGTCGATCGTCGCGCGCTGACGTCACCTTCCGTCGTGACTGCCAGTTTTTCGAGTTTGGAAAATCCTCCTTTTCGAAGGCTGATAATCCTCCCCCATTCAAACTGCGTAAGTTGTGGGAATTTCTCCTTATTTCGTCGTGGAGGCGTACTTAGGTCTCACTAACGTTCGCCACTAACAAATAATCATTAACTATTTTCAATGCCCCATTGCAGCTCTCTATTTATACGCTTTCAGCATTAGTTCACAGGGCGCTGCGCACGCCACGCATGCGCGGTGACACTGAAACTTTAGTATTTTACGTAACATCCTATAATTGATATTTGCTGTAATGTTCATTTAATTCTGATGATTCCATCATGCTGTTGCATTTTTTATAAATAACAGTGTATATACAGAGAGAGATACAGAGATTGATCGTAAAATTCTTCTCTCTCTCTCTCTCTCTCTGAGTATATCATACTTTTA
>BMAO01038740.1:0-32485 GCA_019973975.1 Trichonephila clavata | reverse complement strand
AACCAATCACACTAGTAGATCCTAGTCACTTTACAACAATACGAGTTCCATCACCACTAGCCCTCTTGCATTTTCTAGTTGAATATACACCAAAATCAAACTCAAAATTATAACTAAAAAAAACCACTGTAAATTGTTAATAATCCGGAATAAATTAAATCTTTATATTAGAATTACCAAATACTTTGAAGCTGAGGTAAGGACGCGAAGAAGATGTATTTTGTCATTATTTGAACTAGATAGTAATGAGAAATGCTTGTCGAAATTTAATCAAAATATTTCTTTCTGATTAGCGTCTCTTCCATATAGTTATGGAGAGGCATGAAATAAATTTCCAAAATTTTCCTAAATATTTTGAATTATTCTTAATAAGTAATTTATTGTATGGTTCAGTGTTTCTGTAGTCGTAAGCATGACAATTCAACACTCGCCGTTCCTGTCAAATACACTTCTTGCCAGATACGGATTGAGGGTTCCTAGGAACCCATATGCCCACAGAAAATTCTTTAGATTCTGTATTCATTTCGTAGAATCCTTTTTCCTATCTTAAAGGCGTGGTAGCCTAGTGGTCAAGTTAATGATCTAATGGCAGGCATGGCAGGAGTTCGAGTCTCACTCCGCGTTCACGGAGGAGGCCGATGTGCTAAAGTATGTCGAGGGAACCTCATGGCATCGAGGCTGAAAGTCACCTGAAGTAGTGGCTTTGGAAGATACAAAAGGGGGTTGTTGTCTAAGGTGTCGTCGTCGTGCTTGACCGCAGTTGAAAAAAGGGGATCCATCGCAAATTAGCCTCTTACGTCTATATTGTGTAGCGTAAATATAAATCTAACTCCGTCTACTTTAGGAAGTTATTGACCTTCAACAATGTACCGGGTGTCTAAAATATGATTTGAATATTTTAGAAGTAAAAGATGTAAAAAGCAGCTCTCTTACCAAGAAGTAACTGCTATCCGGGAAGACACTGAGCTCTGAAAGATTTAATGAAGTACCGCTACACACACACACACTTCAATAGAGGTTTAAAATGCATAAGTAGCTATAATAAAAAAATATCCAGCAATATATAATTACATTTTTTCTTTTCTTAGAATCATACACAGGACATTTAATTCACTTTCCGGGAAGATTCTCTTAGGAGGGTAGGCCAGTGGTCGTGGTCGCTAAGTCTTGACCGACAAGTATAAGTAAATGTGCCATAGCCGGTTGGGTGGCGTGGTAGGTTTGTCGCTGATCTTCTGCGCTTAAGTTGGGTGGTTCAATCCCGGCCCAAGGTTGGAGATTTTCATGATGCAGACAATCTACAGCAGCCATGTCGTATGATTATGTGGCATGTACAAGATTCCTAGAGTGTTGGTTTGGCTAAGATGCTCTCAGCAAAATGAAATACTAGCACCGGTTCGCATCATCAAGAGCTCAGCTGTCTCCCTCTGTGGAGGAACTGGACAGAAAATGTTTGCTGTATTTGGTATCGCCTACTTGGTGCAGCGCTAAAGTGATACCAGATATTGGGAATGTACTAGGCCTGCGAAGGTTGGAAAAAACCAACGCCCCACCCCATTAGAAGAAAACTGTAAATATTTAAAACCCCTTGTGCGACTGAAGATCATCTGCGTATAAGTTTGATTCGCTTGGATCCATCGAGGATTACAGTCCTGCGTTGGAATTGCGAAGAATGGGATCCTGTTCAGGTTTTTTCTTAGACACTTGTTCGAAGTTCCGAGGAGCGTTGCCACTAATCCTCGAGAAACTTATCGTTGAACATAGATCAAAATCAAAACAAAGAAGATTATTACCACTGGGAAATGTTCGTATCACAGAATATATTAGAACCCTATCCTTAAAATCGTTTATGTGAAGGCAAAGGTTTATTACATATTTAAAAAAGCGTCGGTAATCGATGTATGACTTTTAAAGAAATGTGTTTCAGATTACATAGTTATAAATGGCTCTTAGAAAGCAAATAATTTGGTGTGTATTAGAAGAGAGAACAATGGCGACATAACAAATTCGGAATGTATAGTTTAAAATTTTTTTTTGTGTTTATAAATGTGTGTAATATTCTGTGGCAGAAAATAGGTGTAAAAAATAATAAACCAATTTTGGTTTAAAACCACATCATCACTGGGAAGATACAAATGCGATACCACTAATCACAACATGTCTTGAAAGGCAGCTGAGGGATACGAAAAAACAAGCACCTGGAACCCCCTTTTAAGATGATAATATAGGGATGACTACCTTTTTTTCTACCTGGAAGATGCCTGATTATTGGTTCTCAGCATAGTTTTTGTTTTAAAAAATGGATACAATTTCATTTTCTAAAAATTCCTTAATTCAGTATTTATATTAATAGTTGGATTACGATTTCTATAAAAGCATTCTATTTCCATACATATTTTGTTCACTTGAGTCAAAAAAATTGTCATTTTTGAAAAGAAGAGTATTTTAAATGTATGTAATTGTTTTTCAACAAAGTCCAATGAATAATAATACAACTCTTTAAGTTTTATTTAGTGCATTCTAAGTTATAACTTGTTTGAGAAACGAAACGAAATAAAGTTTCATAGTTGAATTAAATGTTGTATTGCCGAAGTAATAATTTTTAGTTCAGTGATTACATGAAAAATTTATAAGTATTTATCTAAGCGGAAATATATTTGGTTTTTTGAAATATGTTTGATTTTGCTGTTCCGAAGAAATATTTATTCTCTTCTTTTTCGTTGAAAGAAAAAAATGCTGACTCATTTCGTTCCAGAAGTTCTCAGGATTAGATGCATAAATTATTCAGCTATTCGGTTCCTTAAGAAATTGTTTTTTATAAGAGTATAATCTATTATCAACAACTGCTGCAAATGCATTGTTACAGATTTTCGGCCGAATGGGGTTCCCAAGAGAACCATAGACTGGCCAGGGTACGTCGTTCATGAGCGCACTAACTAAGGAGTTTTTGGAAAGATTTGGAATTAAAGTAGTAAGAAGTTATTTTACCCACAAAGTAACTCTGTGTAAAGGATGCACAGAACATTGACGAGAATTCTTCGTGTTCTGTGTCTGGAAGCAATTTCAGTTTGGAAGAAAATTCTTCCTCAAGCACTTTGACTTAAAGACAGGATAGTACAGGTTTTAGCAGCTGAATTAGTTCATGGGAACTCCTGTGATGTTATTGTACAAGAAATTTACAGAAGAAGATTCTGTAGAAAGCATTGTTTTGGATTATGTGTATTTGAACTCATTAATATAAAGTAAGACATCAGAAACTGTCAATTCTTAACAAGGAAGATGCCAAAGAAAAACAGAAGTTGTGATATGATCAAAAGTGTGTTAAAAGTCAATTTAACACTCCTGCCGGGTGAACTGGTTTTGGTTATAGATCCGTCTAGGCCTAACAAGTTATTTTTTCAATTTATTGTCCCTTGAGAAATACTGCAACACATTTCTGATACAAATTATTTGGTGAAATTCCCAGAGAATGATAAAACAATGTTTGGAATGTATTAACATTATAAACATTGGTTTTATCATTGTATCACCTAAAGTCTTATCACCAACGAGAGAAAAATATAAATTTAATATAGTTTGAAGAAGACATGCGAAACCGAGCAATTATTGCTAAGCCATATCGTATGTCTCCTCGACAAATTGAAATTCTTAAAACAGAAGTTAATAAGATGTTAGAATTCAAAATAATCAAGCCAGGAGAATATGATTTTACATCTCCCTTAATACTCGTTGAAGTGCCGGGAAAGGAAGCAAGACCATTTACCGACTACAGAATGTTGAATACGGTAAATCGGACACAGTTCTTTCCTTTGCTCAATATCAAAGAATTTTTTAGAAAATTTATGAGCAGAGCTAAATATATATCTTCGATGTCCCTCGAGGATATTCGTAAATACCCCTGAGTTCAACTAACAAAAGACTGCTCGTATGTTTAGATTCTATTAACTCTCAATTATAGAAAAGTGAATCTCTGAGATGCATAGTAAAAATTATTTTGGTGTCGCTTTAAAATGAGGAGTGGAAACGTGCCCTCATCTTCTTCTATTTGTCTTTCTTCACTCAAACTATAGTTGGGTGCTAAGAACGCGGTAGACAGATTCATATTTAGGCATCAGTGGCTGTTTTCTAATAGATGCAATGACGTAATGTTTAATGTCTTTCTAATTTTTCCTTAACTTCCATGTTTTTCCGTAGAATAGAGTGCAGTTTTCAATTTTAAACTTAAAGTACACGAAAATAATTGCAACTGCTTTAAGATTTTTTTTGCTGAGTGTTGAGACGAATCTGCGTGATGCTGTCCAAATATGCGTTAACTTTACAACAAATAACTTTCACATGCCTCGTTCATTGCAGTTTAGGATTGAAGAAATATCTGAAGTACACAACGACCTGTTCAAGACGATAAGTCTTGAGAAACAACATGAAGAATTTTAAATACGAAGCAATGTTCCCATTATATATATATTAGTAGATTAAAAAAAAAACTGTCAAAAACTTGGTTGTGAAAAATTTAAATTCCTTGAACATTGTAAGATGATTTGTGAAGACTACAACAAATGATCTCAAAATGTAAATCAGTAGTGAAGGGAGTGTAACAAACCATTTCCTTTGCGATGCCTTGTTTAAATTGAAATTTCCGATAATATCATAAATATTACGTTACGATGTGTGTAATGTAAGAATGTACCTAACAAAGTCAGGTTTGCACCAAAATAATTTATTAAAAATGTTTTTAGCATTAAATATATTCTTCATTATTGTTTTCGACGTAATTAGTTTGTTCATTTAAATGGTTATTGAAGAAATTTCAACTTTTCTATGCCTTTTTTCCTAATTTTTCAATATAAGGATTCATACGGAAACCTAAGGATTTTTCTTTTACTTTTCAGTACCAAATACCTGTTTTTTCTCCCTCCTCCTATTTAACAAATCATAACTCCTTTGTTTATATAATTTAATCCCATCAGCCATTTAATACTAAGATGCTACAAGGAAATATATACTTCTATCTAAACGTCAATAAAATTTAATAAATTTGATAGGTAGAGTAAGGCTAGATAATACAAAAATTAGTGTTTTATTAACAAACACTGCTACTTTTGTCAAATTTTAGAATGACAGTATGCTTTAATGCCAATTCTCATCAAAAATTAAAAATCATTTTCAAAACTAAGTGTGATGATGCATCTCAGAGATGTCGCCCCTAGCAGAGGATTAATACTCTTCACAAAAAACTCTTATATATTGCTTCGTAAAAAGTATGTGACATTAGTAATTAATTTTCAATTACTTGAATTTTCCATAATTTAATTAGATCAGATTTCAAATTTATCAATGTAGGTTACAAAATAGTACATTTCAGACAAAATAGAATTTTAATATTATACATATACCTAATAAATACGAAAGTATGTTGAAAAAATTTAATATATAATACTTGCTTTTATTGATAGTGTGATGTAAATAAAACGATGATAAACAATATTTTATATTGAATTAATACTTTATTTCGTTCAAGCAAATATTATTCTCATTGAATTACTCTAGTAAATAATTAATCATTGAAGAATTGTCTGCTGATCAATCTTTCAAAGAGTTTAAAGATTTTAGAATGTACCAGATTCTTCCTTTCAAGAATTCATATTCAACTTTTTTATAAAAATATTCAAATTTCTTAATACATAATTATTTTACTTAACATTTATCAGGATCGTTTGTCTTAATCAATGCGTTTCGTTGAATAATATTTTTAAAAAAAATTAGCATTTTTGGAATTAGATGAATAAAAATGTTGAGATCTCTGTTACAAAAAATATCAAGTTTACAAAATTAAATTAAACATTAATTATCCACTAATAACTAACATCAATAATTCTATAATTTGTAAATATTTTCAGTAATATTACTTAAATCGTAGTACAAAATTTAGGGGGAAAGAATTAAAGGACCGAAATATAATGCATTTTTTTTTACTAAATGCTTTATTCTTTACGTATGTTTCTTTTTGATACTCAAATCTTACACAAGATATTTTTCTTTATTAAATTATAAATTCATTGATTTACATTTCATAAAATCATAATAAAATGTATTACAATGCATGAGGGAACTGGACACTTTTCAACAATATTTCATTTTTATTTATGTATTTAAAAATTATGTTTTAGCATCTCATGTAATGCTTTTATTCAAGAAAATTATACGAGATTAAATGTTGTACATATTATTTGCACAAATCTAAAGGTTAAGATTTTTAAAAGAAATATGGAAAATTTTAAAGTAATACTCTTTTTGTGTATTTATTTATTTTCCGACACGATATTTTTCGTAATATTCCTAAGAATTCTTACAACAATTTTAGGAATCCATTTTATGGTAACTTAATTAGTTTTGGAAAGAAAAAATAAAATGTTAATATATCCATCCTAAAACTGAACAAAAACCAAAATCTTCTACGTTATTTTTTTAAAAAAATATCAAGTTTACATCAAAATGGATGCCTAATTTCGTTATATGCATTATATATAAGAAACAGGGGGGAAAAGAAATGATTGGTATATAATTGTGGAAGGAGAAGCACATTTTCAATGCGTAAAAACACAAACTGAGAAAAACCACTTTTAAGTTTATTTTTGTAAATAAATATGGATGTGTTAGTAGAACCATATGGAATCTCTTCTCTCCAACCAATTTCAAACGATCACTATGAAAATTGGCATGCATCTGTATTTTTTTGGAGAAGGTTTTTGTGATATCCTCTTTATCGCAGCTTTATCGATATCCTCTTTATCGCAGTTTATCGATATCCTCTTTATCGCCAGGTGGTGCTACATAATATCAGCTTCGGCACCAATCAATCAATCGCCAAGTTGCGAAAATGGTGACTAGTGAAATTTGTTTTGATAGGTTCTGCTTTAATGTACCAATCTTATATACATACATATAAATGTATGTTTGTGTATATATGAAATCGCTTCACACTTCAACACGGTTCATCCGACCACTATAAAAATTTGCATGCATATGCATTTTTTTGTGGAGAAGTCTTTTGTGCAATCATCTTTGTTGCAGCACCCCGCCAGGTGGTGCAACAGCATATTAACTTCTGGACCGATTAATCAATTGCCAAGTTTCCAACGTAGTCGCCGAAAATTATCCCAACTTTGCTCTATCACAGCATTTCGATATTTTCCCATTGAATTGCCATTATAGTGTAAGGAACGGCAATATTTTTGCAAATATTATAGCTTTAAACATAAAATAAATACAACAGAGAAAGTAATATTAATGTATTACACATCCTATTGTTATTTACAATATTTTAAACGTTCATAGCACAAAATTTGTAACCATATGTTATTTTGCACAGATCCGATTAGGAAGGTGCTGTCGGAAAACGACCACAAGTACGTTACGGGGAAGTTATAAATAAAAAAAAATCCTTTACATCATTTATTAGACCTTTCAGACTTTAAATTTTACAAATATTAGTTTTTTGTTCAGCTGAGATATGAAAAAACCTTTTTGTTAGTTTAATGCAATTAACGTAAAACAAATTCATTAAATCTTTCTGATCCTTATTAAAATATTTCTTATCTAAAATATTTCTTAATCCAGCGTAGTATCACTGCAAGAGGGGAGGTCAAACTTATTGAAAAAAATTTAAAATAAGTATTAATTTGCTGAAATGAAGTAAAACAAAGAGTTTACATTCTGAAATACAAAAATTGAATGCACATTTTCACTGATATATTATAAATGTATCAGTACTTCACAATGTTTTTGATAATTAATTTGTCTGTATTAAATTAAAAACAAGTTTAATAATTATTAGTGCCTCTCATGGAATTACCATGTACAAAATTTAATACTTATATTTTGATAGATTGTATGATTTATAATCAATGTTACATAGTAGCTTTAGCGTCAAAGTATATTTTTATTATCTTCAATTCATTGTTATTGTAAGAGGGAGCGATGAAAATTATGATTGAAAATTGGGTAGCAGTTATTTAAATTTCGAGAAGCACTGCTATAATCTGTATTGCTTAATTTTTAAATTCACCCATGCTAAGTACTGGTATATCAGTTAGTAATACTATAAAAATGATTATTATAAGCTTAGAGAAACATACAGTACCACTTTATAATATTGGGTCTACATATTTTTTCTTAAGAATAACAGCTTTTCCATATTATTTTACCTTATATATTTTATAAACAAACTTTTTTATAGAGTATTAACTGCATGAGAAAACTATCACTTGACTATGGTTCAAAATTACGCGGACCACCCCCAAAAGCCTTCTTGTAGCTAAGCAGTGGGACGTTAATATTCATTCACTCACTCACGCATGAAAAAACTCAAGGAAAATAATAAAAAAATTACTGTAGAAACTTTAAAGATTTTTGCTTTTCACAATTGAAATATTATATTTTTATCTAAATATATAAAGAAAAAATGAAATTACAAAATTAAGACAAAATGCGTATATTAAAAACAATTACATGCACTCAATTCAAAAGAAATAAATATTATATTAATGTAACACTTCCGAAATATCCTGCTTTATTTGTAACACTTCTTTTGAGTTAATTCACTTTATAAAATAGCTTTTTTTTTAATCTAAGAGAAGAGCACAGACGAATTTATACTAATTTTTTGTTAACATTTTTCAATAGAAATGTTTTTCCGAATTCTAAATTTAAGGCATAGAAAATGATACATTGAGGAAATTTAATCTTAAAATTGAAATTTTCACATAGTTTCTAGAATTCTGTTTGGAAAAACACTTTAATACAAAATATATATATTTTTTTCAAGTATCTATTGCATACAAATTTTTCAAAAAGCTTTCTAAGTTAATTTTTTGACAAAACTAAATGTATTTAATTAAAATACTAAACATATGTAACTTAAATTTCTTAAAAGGCAGATTATTTTGAAGTAGCAGTAAGAATTAGACTGAGCACTTTGAATCTTTGAAGGTTCAGAGTTATTACGATGCATGGTACGGAAAGTACGGAGATTAAGATATCGACTCAGTTGACGGGAACGACACTTGAGAAGGTTGAATTTCCAAGGTACTATTCATACACTATTTATGCATTGCTTCTCAAACTTTCAATATTCAATCCTTATTCTCCTCGCACCCCACCATCATACAGTAACAGTGTACGAAATTTGATAATATACTATGATAGTAAATCTACAATATAACTTTCACCTCTCAGATGCCACCGGTGTAGATAAACTTCTCGTCATCAGTCAGTATACTAATTGGCCACACGTATATATACGTCATTCACATCACATACAGTAACAGTGTATGAAATTTGATAATATAATATGATAGTAAATCTACAATATGACTTTCACCTTTAAGTGCCACCGGTGTAGATAAACTTCTCGTCATCAGACAGTGTACTAATTGGCCACACGTATATATACGTCATTTCAAAGTACGGCCTAATATTTGCACCTCTATCCAAAAAACTTTTCCGAAAACTTTGAAGTGCAATAAAAGGACCTTGACAAGTTTGCGACGCATTAGTTTATTTCAGAGGATTTGCTTATTTATTGCTTTTCTTCCTCCCCCCACCAATACATCACATACGCTAACTTATGTGGAAAACGGTGACATTGGGAATGAATCGCGTAACTTTTAATCGGCAGTTAAAGGGATTGATTATAAACCACACAAATTATAAAGAAAAATTTTCATATTTTGTATATAATTTTATAGATGACTAGCCCATGGAGTCATTGGTAATTATTCATGTTGTTCTTAACTAAGTATTATTAATTTAATTATAAATAGATTGTGTGCAGTACTGATACATTTACAAGTGTATTAAATAAGTGTAAATGCGTATTTTTTTCCGTTATGTCAGAATATATTTTATGTGCTTATTTTGAGTACATTAATAATTGTTTAAATAATCTTTTTTTCTACTTCCCAATATGCTCACGTCTCTCTCGTAGGCTTATCACTCCCATGCCTCACAGTTTAAGAAACGCTGCAATAATGTTCCTCATTTTTCGTAAGAGTGTCAAATTAACTATTGCATCGACAATCAAAAGTGGTTTATACATGAGCAAGGCATTGGATTTTAAACTTCATTCTATGAGAATCTACTCACCACTGAGAATCACAGATAGTTTTACGCATATTGTCTTCTTTTTTACTTTTTTTTTAATTGGCACGAGTTTCTTATCGTTTAATCAAGGTGTCCTGAAATGCATCTTCATCAATGTTCGATGATAAACTTTCTCAAATATGGGTTATGCTTAAGAAGTGCACAATTATTGCACGTGGCAATATGTTATACATTCAAAAATGTTCGTGCATCGTCGGTGGTAAAATTCCGGAAACGAAACTTGTTTGGCAAGGAAAAGAAGTGGAGCAAATTCCCCAAAAGGGAATTTAAAGACACAATTATTAAAATCACTCGCGCCGCGTGCGTTCCCACACAGAGAGAGAAGTGCTAGCGTCACGAGGGAAAGAGGAAATTCCTATGGGTTTAATTTATTCACTCTCTGTAAAAGCCCGTGCAATGCCGGTCTAAGCGAAGGTGGAAGAAACCCCTACAAATGGGCAAAGAAATGAAAAATAAATAAAAAAAGATAATTTTAATGGAATATTGTTTGGAAATCACACACACCCATAAAAGTGCCGAGTGAGTGAGTAAGTGAGTGAATATTTGCGTCGCACTGTTCAGCTACACAAGAGCTTTTGACGAAGGTCCGCGTAATTTTGAACCACCTGAAAGTGCTGATATTAAGAAGAGAAAATTCATAAATTTAGAGAATATAAGAAATCAAAGTAATTTCGAAAGAGTATAATGGAATTGCTGTTTTGTGAAGGGAAGGAAAAGTTTGTAAAAGTTGAGAAAGCCGTGCAAACCGAGCCATGCAGCTGGTGTTTGTTAAATTTCGTTGCTTTGCTTAATGTCCCTGCAAAAAGCATTCTTTACACATATTTTTTAAGATATAAAAAGACATACTTTATTTAATAATACACTGAATCGAAAGCAAAAAGGACAAATGTATATTGCATTTTCCTGAATATTAATTGTTTACAGTTGTGTAAAGAATAATATTTAAGGCTTATAATTTAAAATGTTTGTAGAATAATCTAACTATGCAATGTAACTATTTGATACGGTAGCAAATTATATACATATTTGACAAATAATTTTCCTTATTTTTAAGAGAGATATAATACAATTTAGAAGGTGTTTTGATGTCCTCAAACAAAATAAAAAAATTGAGAAATGATTTAATAACAGTAATATAATAAGTAAATACTTTGTAATATAATCCCTCTAACGGCACTTTCTGTTTAAGGAAAGGAAGCTCAATGCACGAAAAATTACTCGTAGGAATAGCAAGAAAATGGTTTCAAAGGAACTTAATATTTAAGAATACCCTTACACCAGAGAGATGTATATAGGTCGATTTCCAATGAATTACTTTTTTTAATGTTTCTCTTACAACGTTTTCGAACTTGAGGAGCCCAACTAAACCTTTTTTTTTTTTTACACAAAGGGTTTCTGGTTGAGAAACGTTTTTCATACAATTTATACAGTTTTTCTCAATTTCCGACTTTTCACTTCTTAATCAGCTTATTGGAAGTATGCTCGTATATATATATACCACAGTTACTCGTATCTGAGCCGTAATTTTTTCCCAGGGCTACAGATACTGAAAGACGGGTGTAGCAGTAACATTAAATATTTTTCACTTACATAAATTTAAATCAATGGAAGTAAAATTTTTACGTTGAATTATCTCTATATTTATGTACATGTTAATGTAAACAAAATTCATTTTAAATTACAAATAAATCTTTTAGAGCAAAAATTAATCAATATCTATTTCTTTTTTTTTTTATTTTCAAGGAATGTTTTTACATTTAGGTACACTTACAATTAAATCTACTGCATATATAGATAAAAAATGTTACAAAGTTTTCGCAAATATAACAATTTATAAAATTAACTAAATGAAATTTTATAAATATATATAAATTTAAAAATTTTGAAACTTAGCGATTCAAATTTTCATTAAAATTTATGCAGAAATCGTGCCATATCTAAAATTTATGGGTGTTTATTTGAAAAAAGAATCATTCATTCACTTTATCGAAATTTTGTGGATCTTATAGTATACAAAATACCAGCACTGTAGTTAATAAAGATTTTGAGTAAAATGTACCGAAATCGCCAAAAAAGGCATTTAGAGAAAATTGCAAATAAAGGTATTTTCATCTATGATTTGTAAAGTAATATTTTTAATACGATAAAAAGCCATACATTTATTAACTGGATTATTTTGCATCATTTCTCAGTTTTTAAATTGCAAGTTTAAAATTCTAGATCCTTTAGAAGTCTTTTTAATTACTTTTTTCCTACTTCATCAACACATAGTATCAAAGATTCAAACCTTTTGCTGTTTAGAATAATAAAGTTTTACGTCTATAAATTTTAGTATTTTTACTTCACTTTGATCATCTCATTGCAGGTTATTATAAAATTCCTTACACTAATTTTTATTATTATAAAAAAAACAAAGAAAATGTCTTCGATGAAATTAATAAGCTACTTTGATGTCTAATTTAATTGGAACTCTGTTTTTAAAAATTATAACCAAAGAATCTCTCTTTTTATATTCAAACATATGAATAATTATTTATTTTAATGTAAAACCAAAAGTAAAAAACATATAGAGTTTTTCATGAGCATTTAAGTGTTAACAATAGGCAGTTAGAAAAATCGAAAAGCCTATTTTAACAAGCTGCGTATTTAATTTAAAATAATTTTTAAGATTCACTCTTTGCTATATCCAATTGATTTATAATTTAAAAAGAAAGTGAGTATTTATATAAATGCAAAACTACACATAATTAACATTTCACATTTTCAAAATTCTGTAAATAATCATTTAAATTTTCCGTAATTTTTGCAGAAAGAATGTTCAATTTTCAATAAATCTGAACACCAAATATAAAAAAAATCACATACTTCGTATAAAAAATTAGTTTTTTTTAAAATACATATTAAAAACACTACGTATTTTAAAGAACGTGCTCCAGAATCACATTTACATCACATTTGCTTACAAATTCAAAATTCAATTTTTTAGTGTTATATGTATTGAATTCTCATAAATAATGCGACTATAGATGCAGCAACATTCCCTCTAATTTTTTTTTTAAATTTAAAAAATGGAAAATATGAAGCACCTTCACGTCTTAGTTATCTTAAGGTACGCGACTAGTCGCGACAATTTTTTTCAGAAAAAAATAGTGATAAGGAAATTTTTTCCCGGGTTTTAGATTTCCTTAGCACATTTTAAGAAAAAAAATGCTAAAATTAAGAAGATAAAATAAA
Source organism: Trichonephila clavata (assembly GCA_019973975.1). Classification (NCBI taxonomy): domain Eukaryota; kingdom Metazoa; phylum Arthropoda; class Arachnida; order Araneae; family Nephilidae; genus Trichonephila; species Trichonephila clavata. Next base: position 19,090 of record BMAO01038740.1, on the reverse strand, counting down.
TTATTATTACGAAAAAGAGAAAATTTGGTAGAAATTGCATAAATGGGTTCATTTTTAAAAAAACATATTATGAACAAGTTCTCCATATTTAAAATTTGCTTTTATACCTTACTATTCAATTTTAAAATGACCTTCAGATAAAGAAATATTTTTTTTTTTAAATTGAGCACACTTTATCTTAGGTATATGAAACTGCTGAAGAAGAAAAAGAGCAATGATTATATTCACATATGGGACTGCAAATATAATGATGAACACTTGTTTGATAAATCTGAAGGACAAAGTACTTCTACTTGTACACAAAACATACATATACTATTTAAGATAATTATTTTCAAACTTCAGATAATTTTTATATTTTCAAATTCCTGTCCCAGTTTGTGCTTTTTCAAAAACAAAAAAAAAAAAAAACCACATTCCGAGTAAAACGCATTTTAAAGTATAACATCTTGCTAAAAGTAGCAGCATCTGCTTTTACTAAAACACTTGTAGTTTTTGTTTTAGTGAACAGAAAAAGAAAAAAAAAACTTAAGTGTTTTTATACAGCTAATACGAGATGGCTTATAAAATAAATCATAAAAAATTGTGAATTGTTGGCAAAATTCACAATTTTAGGGTAGTCGGATACCTTAAGGCAAAATCCAAGTCATGAGCTATTTTCAATTTCCTGAATGTTGTTGCATTTTTTTATCAATTTCGGAGAAATGCAACACGCCATCTTAAATCTCTGATACTAGTTAACGTAAACAAATAAAGTTTTGCAATTATGTTTGTTTTGATGAGACGGTTACTATAAAAAATGTTTTGCGGAAATCTCATCCAACTAAAAAGGTTTTTGAATGGTTATTGGGTTGGTTAAGAAGAAAACTTTCTTTTTATGAACTATATTTGTCCATTTTCATTGCTAAAAGTATTGTTATTTTTTTGCCGCACAACAGATACAGTAGTTAGCAACGCTGGCTTCTATGACGTTAGACCTCGTTTCAAATCCTCGAGAAGACATGGATGGATTTTTGTAAATGTATAGTGCTTTTGCGGCATCCGGTTATTCAAAGAACCGTCGAGCTATATGCCCTCTCATGAAATTGGTGGAAAGGGAACGCGGTGAGAGGTCCCTGATCATCCTAGAGTTTTCTCTCTTAAAAATTGAGGAGGAAGCGAGCAAATTCGCATTGTCATATGCATGTACAAAGCTACATCTAGCCCCTCGCCGCGATTAACTTTGTGGGTCTTGAACTGATGTTACTGTCTATCAGGTGGGATAAGGAAAAGAACAATATATTTTTTTTTAAAATTATTTATTTTTTTCAGAAGAGGTACTCTACAATGGTTTTCAGGAAAATAAATTGTAACTGACAACGGAGCGTAAAAAATAATGTAACTTCTGTTGTAAAATTATAAAAAAATATCTTAAAAGTCAATTACCACTTAGGTTAACAAAGCAATTTTTATTTTTCTTGTATTTTATTAATTAATTGCAATTAATATAAATATGTGTGTACATATGGCAAAGTCACATCATTTAGCGGAAAATAGAACGCGAATTTCCTTCCTATATGTGGTGTTAGACTATTATATATATATATATATATATATATATATATTTATATATATATATACTAGTGGGTAAAAGTTGAGCATAATTGATAGTTATGTGAATAAAATAAGGAAGCAATTAAAAAGAATGATTATAATTAGTTTTATTATCCAAAGTAGCAGTTTGAAAGAAAACTGAGCATAGCAAGGATTCACAAATTAAAGATAAAATGAAAGAAAACATAAAATAAAATACTGATGCTGCCGTTTAATAAGGCGTGTAGTCACCTCGGACCGCCAGGATCGCTTCACAGCGATATACCATAATTGCTATGAGATGATGAATGAGTTGTGGGCTCCAACGGTTCCAAGCTTCTTGAAGAGCTCTCTTCCGTTCTGTAACGGAGCTTGGTGGGTGCGAAAGGGCTGCAATTTTTCTCCCGATCATATCTCATACATGCTCGATAGGATTTAAGTCAGGGGAGTTCGCAGGCCACGACATGCGCTGGATGTTTTCCGTTTCAAGGAAGACACCAATCAGCACCACTCAGTGACATGGTGCATTATAATCCATGAATATGAAGTCAGGACCGACAGCACCTCGAAACAAGCGAACATAAGGCTCAAGAACTTCGTCTCTGTATCTTTGAGCAGTCACAGACCCTGCGTCAAAGAAATGGAGGTCTGGGCGGCCGTCCATCATGATGCCCGCCCATACCATTACTCCCCTTGATGGAAAATGATGTCTTTCCTTTATGTTCTTGGTTCAAAATGTGTTCCACGTTCTGTCCATATCGTTTCCCGCCAACTATTGTTACCCTCTAATCAGACTAAAACGGAACTCCTCACTGAACATCACATTGGCCCACTCTCCCACACCCCAATAATGGTGTTTCAAACACTAGTTGAAACGAGCGCGCTTATGCGCAGACGTGAAGGGAATGCACACTGCTGGTCTTCTAGTATATAAGCTAGCATGATTGAGTCTCCTGCCAACAGTTTGTTTTAAAATACATATTACTGTGGGGACTCTGAGTGCCGAATCTAGTACTCTGGCAGTACTGCCCCTCTGACGTCGCGCACTTTTTACCAGATATCGGTCTTGGTGAGGGTTTGTGACTCTTGGTCGACCTGGTACTGGTTGTTGGGTAACATCTCCCGTTCTTGGAAATCTCTGCCCCAGTTTCGAGATATTAGTCTAGTCCACATTCAGAATTCAAGACACTTCGGTTAGTGATCATGAGGATTCCAGCATTCCAACGATTCTTCCATACGTAAACTTGTCCTTTTAATGTATCTGTGCAACCATTCACCTTGTTTGATGGTTAACAACGTTCCTTCGCACTGCAGTTGAACGAAACTTGTCTGAACTGCCTATGATGCGTGAATCGGTTTCTCCGTTTTCTGATATGCCCTGGTGTCTCGCGCAGGATGTGGTCGACTGAAAAGTTTTGCATAAACCGAATTTTTCTACCTCACCCAATTAATACCCGCAAGAAATTTCGAATAATTTTACGAATATATACTCCGTATTTTCCACATTTTGCGGTTTATGCTTACCTTTTTGACACCAGTATGTATATATATATATATATATATATATATGGAAAAAATTTATATAAAATATAGAATATAACAGGGAAAAAAAGAAAAAAAATTAAGATCAAATCTAATTAAATACAAATAAGAACCTAGCGAATCAAAATGTAATTTCGGACTTAGGACCGAATAAGTGGGGTTAAACTAGTTTGAAGGCGCCAACCTTCCCCCTTTGCAACTCGGTAGGAAAGACCAAAATAAAATAAATAGAAATTTAAAGTATAAAAATTCTAAGTATAAAAAATCCAAAGTATAAAAAATCCCATAGAAATATGAAAGAACAACCGACTACTATTAAGCAAAAAATTCTCCCAAAATGTTTAAGCAGAAAAATATCAAAAGAATTACCCAGTAAAAGGATTCTTCCAAAAAGATTTTAAAACTTCTGCTCACAGAGCTTACTCCAGGAGATCCAACACACTTGAAACCGACAGTTATATATACACATATATACACATATATATATATATATATGTGTGTGTGTTTGTTTGTTACTATTTATCCATTATTTAAATTTAATTATTTCAATAAAATTCTATAGTAAAAAGTTATCTCTTTTTCATAAATTAGCCATACCTGGTAATATTCGAATCCATGACCCTTCGAATAGAAGTCTAACGCACTACCCATTGCGCTACATAGGCACTACGAAGGAGCTTCCTTTTTATATATGTTATTGAATTATTATTTTTGTGTGTCTGTTACTAATTATTCATTAATTAATGATTTAATATTTGAAAAAACTGTATTGACATCAACTGTCATTCACTGTTAGTTAAAAAATGTATTTGGACTTGAATGGATGAATATAAATATTTTATTTACGATGAAAATTTAAACGATATATAGAGAGAGAGAGATGGTGCTTCTAGCTAAGTAATTTAATAATAATATATTTTATTAAAATTAATTGTATATGTCTGGATGGTACTTTTATTTTCTATAAATTTTAAAATAAATATAGAATTTTTAAATGTGTATATATAGTAATAATGCTACTTTATCAATACATAATAATTATATGCGATACTATTATTGTCCATAGCGGCGAATATGTTTCACGTGGTAAGTCTTCTAATAGTTTAACTTTGATTTTAAATATTTTAGTAATTATTACAGGCTATAACATTCTAGTATTATATTAATATATTGCGGTTTTATCTATAAAATAGTTAAACTTTTTTCTCTAGAAATTGATTGCTCTCTTTCCCTATGGCCCAGAATATTGGCAAATTCAGGTGAAGGTTGGCTGACCGAAAAACTTTGTTTAAACCTGCATTCCTATTCCTAGTTCCTAAGGCTAGGAGTTTGCTTCAGTATTTCTGTGGCTAAATCTTTTCTATCATGACTATAGTTATCTTAGGTATATAACTATTTTTTTGTATATTTTTGTAATATATATATATAAATTTTATTAACATAATTAACCATTGCATTGAAAATGGATATCCTGCTAATTTTTTTTTACAATTATATTTCTAACAGTTCTCAGTAAAATTACAGTATGCAATAATAAGAATTTTTTTAATTAGTTACACAATTAATCGAAAGTTGTGCCTCATGTTGCGTAAATATAATTAAAACTATATTTTATTTAAATATTATTGCGTATGTTACGGAAGAAATTTTCTATATATATAAATTTTATATCAATATGTAAGGTTAGTAAATATACAAGGGGTGATCAAATGAAAAGGTACGAAACGACATAAAAATGAAACAGTTAAATATTTGCATATTCCGCCAAGGGAGAATGTAGCGAGGCATCTCGGGATGCCATTGGAGACTCTGATTGGGATCGGATCATGCGCGGATGCCCGCATGCGCAGGAGAGTGCAAAGGCTCTTATAAAAAGTGGCGTCCAACTGATGCGAGCACAGAATTACTCGAGCTCAGCAAAAGCATTAACTCTGATGTGTACTGTGAGACACTCCGACGCCTACGCAGGTCCATCAAGAACAAAAGACCGGGGCTGCTCACGACGGGTGTGGTTCTGCTCCATGATAACGCGCGTCCACACGTCTCCAGAGTCACACAAATGGAACTGGACAAGTTCCAATGGGAGACGTTGGACCATCCGTCCTACAGACCGGACATGTCACCCTGCGATTTCCATGTGTTTGGTCCACTGAAGAAACACCTGAAAGGAAAGCGCTTCAACTCGGACGACGTACTCAAGGACACGGTGAAGGACTGGGTCTCGTCACAGCCACAGGAATTCTGGGAACAAGGAATCCTGCGGCTTGTTCATCAGTGGGATCGTTTCGTACCTTTTCATTTGATCACCCCTTGTATATATATATATATATATACTTAATATTTTATTTTATCATAATTTACTAATTTTAATTTTACGCTGTATTACTTTACTTCTTTTTATCTGGCATGATACATAATTTGTTACTCCATTCATGAAGAAAGTTTTATTAACTGGTATCTTTTAACTGTACACTAGTAATTAATATAGTAGGCTATTATTTTCTCGTAATATAGTAATAGTGTTTTGTTTTAATATATCTTCCTCTTTTTATATGGTCCAGATTATTAGCAAATTACAGGTGTTGGTTGGCTAGCAGGAAACCTTTCTTTAACCGTGCAATTTTTGTTCATAAGGCCAGGAATTTGCTATTGCACTTCTGTGTCTGATATTTCTTATTATCTTAACTAGTTATACTTAGGTTTTAGAACTACTTGTATATATTTATGGATAGCACATACACACACAGATACATATATATTAAGAGTTCCGAGTTGTAAGAATATTTCATTTTATAGAATCTAAATCTTGTGTGTGTTTTTCTTCCGTGTCTAAGTCTGTTGTGTGTAGTTCCTCCTTTTTCACCCATTCCCTCTAATTATTAATTTTTTTTAATTACATCTTTTCTCTATCGCAGAAGAGCTTGTCTTTTTCAATGTAAGCGAACGTTGCTCTTCTGTGCTTCTAAGACAAAACAACGGGTGAGTGACTGAATATTAACGTCCCACTTTACAGATACACGACGGCTTTTGGCGACGGTCTGTGTAATTTTGAACCATGGTCAAGTAACACGGACGACCGCTGAGCTGGCACTCCCTCTCCTAACTACCACAACACAATAACGGGAGGACGTTTGAGACAATACAACGGGTTCGCAAAAACTCAAAGGAAGAAAATGTACACAGCCCCTTATTATATTTTTTCTGTGAATTACACATAGCATTTTTCCCCTATATTTTACTGTTATCCCTAAATTATTTTAAATGAGTGAGTTTTCTCCCAGTGTCTTACATTAATTCAGAATTTGAGAAATCCTTCTTGTTTCGATTGGTTCAATCTCTGTCGGAAAAATAATAAAATTATTCAAACTGCATTCATTTATTTTACTCATCTCAAATGGAGATATTAGTAATTCAATTAATTGTAATGTATTGCTTATGTTGAAGAATTAACTATATTTTTTTCTCTTCAAATTTGTTGCATCTTTTTTTTTCTTTTCATAAAAAATTCCTTTTTACTACTAAAAAGTTTTATATTCCGCGTTAAAACGTAAAAATCATAATTGTTGCAGTGCGTGGTAGGAAGCGTCATCTTAGAAACTTAGTAATTATCTCTGTTCTTGTCGACGGCGATTCCTTTTATAATAACTTACCATTTGGAGGTACATGGAAGAATGTTAAAAAGCCACATTTTACAGATAACGAATCCTATTATTTTATTTTTCAAAATCAAACTTTTAGATTGTCTTCTTCGTTCAAAAGTTATACATACATTCTATACAATATTTTAAGGTAGCTAAGAACAAAACCATTTTGCCCTTTCTTATAATTCCTCTAGAATTTTAAATAGAAAATGTATATTTTAAATTTTTAAAAGAAAATTTAAATAAAAACGTTCATCACCATCTCTGATTAGTTTCAATTTTAGTAGCCGTCTATATGTGTGCCGAAAATCAATTTGACGCTTAAAGACTCACTGAAAGAAGCTGATGCACGTAACGTATATCGAGTCTCAGAGTCTTCCCACTTGACTGATCTAAAACTTTGCTGAGGATTGTTCCCGGTGAGTAAGTAACTTTTTTTATGTAAAAGGTTCTAAACTAACACATATATAAAACATAAAATCAAGAGTACTCAGACTTCACTGTAGATCACTGAATTTAAAAACGTGAGGAGCTGAACACTTCTTTCTTCGTTTCAAGGAAGTATGTGTGTGAGTTTTCCAAATTTTGCACTAAAAGCAAAAAAGTTTATACTGACGGCCGACCTCACAGTTTGGAAACGAGATCGATTGACAAGACTGTGACACCGGCTTCTTCAAACTTGCACTCTGCAACAAAATGTATAAATTGAACCACGACAGATTTAACGTGCATCAATCCCTCTATACTTTCACTGATTTAAGACCATGAGGAGCTACGCATTTCTTTCTTCGTTTAATGGAATTCTGTGTGCGAGTGTTTCCGGTTGTTGTACTATAAAAGCAACAAGAGGTCTATTGGTGGCGGACCTCACAGTTTGGAAACGAGATCGATTGACAAGAATGTGACACCCACCTGTCCAAACTAGCACTCTTCATCAAACTGAATGCATTCAACCACGGCGGATTTAGCGTGCATCAGTCCATCTACGTTTGCACTGTGATTTACTGAATTTATAAGCACTGAGGAGTTAAACACTTCTTTGTTCGTTTCATGGAATTGTGTGTGTGAGTGTTTTCGAATGTTGCACTAAAAGCAACAACAAGTCTATCGGTGGCGAAACTCAGAATTGGAACCGAGATCGATTGTCAAAATGTGACACTCGCCTTTCCGAACTTGCACTCTATACTACATCAAAATGAATACGTTAAACACGATAGATTTAACGTGGATCAGCCCTTCTACACTCCGGTCTTCAGTGGCTTCCACACTCGAAAAGGCCGTCCACAATTTCACGACTAATATTTATGGCATTCAGCTATTATAGGCATTTGTCTCACAAGATTTTCTGGCTTTCGTAAATAGAGGTGGTATTCTCTAAGTACGCTCACAACGTCATATTTAAAGGTATTTTTTTCGGTCTTGGCTCTTCATATATATGAGGAAGGGAGAGAAGAACAACACTCAAATACAAAAAAAAAAATACTGACCTATTTTACATACACTCTTGAAAAAGTTTAATTTTTTTTACAAGCATGCTCCTTTTCTTGAGTATCGATCCGTAAAAATAGGTTTTGTGGAACTCTACTCCAAAGAAAAAGTTTGTATTTGATTTATGGCGTGTTATGTAGAAAAAAAATCGTTTCTTAACTATATAAGGTACATTTTTTTATGCTAAAATATTTATTTTGTTGAGCAAAAATTCACTACAATGGGCTTTGTGGAAAGCCACTTTGGTCAGTGTTCACAGGGCGTAAAAATAATTACACTTTCATTTTAAAAATTGCAGTTCTTTTATTTTTCAATTCTGAGACGATCGCTGGATGAACACTTTATCAACAGAAACGAAAGCTTGTTTTGAAAGTTGTAAATCCGTGTATTTCCTCCTTATTTTTCACTCCCACTTTTATTTATTTCATTGGACTTTCTCAATCACAGATGCTAGGATATCCTCAATAAAGGGAATGTGGTTCTTTTTCTTAAAAACCAAACAGCGACTAATAAAAAAAGACAGGAACAATTAAACACAACCTTTTACTAAATAAACTCCTGTGGTTTATAATTAACGGATCATTTTCTTAATCTAATACTATCCGAAAATTGTTTTATTTCAATGATGTTTTCCCCAATTTTAGAGTTCGAGAAACCCTTCTTGTTTTAAAAGTGGCCGTGGTAGCCAAGTGGTTAATCTATGGAATCATGGCTGTCATGTCATGTGTTCGAGCCAGTGCCACTAAAGACCCGCCGTTTAGGGGAGCGATGCACGTTAAATTTGTCGAGCTCTAACGTCCTCCCGTTGGTGTGGTAGTAAGAAGAAGGAGCTTCCAGATCAGCTATAGTCATCGTCCTTTGACCATGGTTAAAAATTACGAGGTTTGTCGCCAAAAGACAATCCCCAAAAGAACAGTGGGACGTTAATATTTACACTCATTCACTTGTTTCAAAAATATTTTTTGATGAATCATAAAATATTTATTTTATGTAGAATATATATTATCGAATTTCGTTGCTGTGTTTAAATCTTAAATATAACAGGAATTAAGGGAAACGTTTTATTCATTTCTATAAGAATTTTTTAAAAAGCGCGTTTTAAAATTTTACGAAAGAATATTATTTACCCTAAATGATACATTTAATGCCTTTTTTATATTATACATACTTTATATTGTAATATTACACTGCTGGCCACCGTAAATGCAACACCAAGAAACACAAGAGATAGCACAACAAAATTTATTTTATAGATAACATGTTGACCAAGTATCAAATGATTCAATTTATAGACTTCTGTGAAGTGTGGTTCCTGCCAGAATCATTAACAAGAGTAGCCGCCATTGTTTGAGATCACCGCTGCCACACGCCTCGGCATTGATTCAAAGAGACTTTGGATGTGTTCTTGGGGTACAGCAGACCAAGCAGCTTCCACACGTTGCCAAAGTTGATCTGATGTGGCAGCTGAGAGTGTAATGTGGGTCACAATCGTTGAACAACCGTGGACCACATGTTTTCTTTCGGCGAAAGATCTGGAGAGCGAGCCGTTCAGGGAAGCAATTCAATCTGGTGATTGACGAAGAGCCTTTGGACAATGCGTACCACGTGTGGTCGCGTATTATCCTGTTGAAATATGGCTGTAGCCAAAACCTGAAGGTAAGGAAGGACAACTGGCTCCAACACCTTGGAGAAGTAGCGCTGGCTGTTTAAAGTACCGGCAATGCGTACTAGAGGAGTGCGAGAGTGATATCCAACACCGCCCCATACCATAATACCCGTTGCAGGAACAGTGTGGTGGTGCATAACGCAGCTGTTCAGCATCCTCTCTCCACGGTGTCTCCAGACTGGAATTCGACCATCGTGGTGTTGCAGACAGATATGTGACTCGTCAGTAAAGACAACTTCATTCCATTCTGCCACACACATCCTTCTTTCATCGCACCATTGACGGCGGAGACGTGTGTGGTTCTGCGTAAAGGATAGGCCAAGCAATGGACGTCTTGCGGACAGACCACTCTGCTGTAAACGGCGTCGAATGATAGGCGTAGACTCTGAATGATGCGTTATAGACTTAATGTGCTGTGCTATAGTTCGTGATGTGACTGAGCGATCCGTCGCTGTCATGCGTACAATTTGCCTGACGTAACGTGAAGTGGTGTACTGAGTTGGATGCAATCGACCACGTCGGTCCGTCGTACACTCCTGCATTCAACGGTCACATATCCGCATTACATTTGTTTGCTTTCTTCCAACACGACTGCGATTTCCCTGAAATATAATCCACAGTTTCGGTAGGCCACTATCCTTCCTCTGTCGAACTCGGATACTTGATCAAAAGATGATCGCGGTTTTCTACGAGACATAACTGATCATTAAAAAAAAAAAAACACAATTGCCGAACTTGAAATCGTCGAAATCTCCAAGCCTTAAATAGCGCTTTGAGGTGGCACCACAGGCGTGCTTGATGTGTGTCTGAGTTGAAATTCTAATCATTTGCATATCTCACCTGCGCTAATGCATGTTGTAAATTTCATGTTATGTGCGTGCTTCCTTCAGGGTGTTGCGTTTACGGTGGCCAGCAGTGTAAATTCACTGATCGGTGTATTTTCCTATCAGTTGTTCATAAACTTATGCACTCACATTCTATACCAATATTTGGATATAGGCCTGTAATTCAGCGTTTCTTATACTAAGGTGTACCCTCGTATTCTTTTCCTGACGAAAAAAATTTTTTTTTACCACTAAATACTTTTATATGCTGCATCCAAATTTAAATATCATGATGTTTGGTTTTAGTTGTAGGTCGGGCCGCTTCCGGAAACTCAGTGATTAACTGAGTCCCTGTGGTGGTTTGACTTTTAGAATAACCACAACCACACTTTGAAAGAATATTAATGTATTTTTTTTACCGTTTAACTTCTAAACTTCTTCGTTAAAACATTTTATACATCTTCTAGATGTTTTGATGTAATGAACTAGAACAAAGGAACAGGGAAAACTCTTTTGACCATGGTACTGAACTTACAAACGAATTTGAAATATGACATATTTATATTTTTTAAAGAAAATTTAAATACAAATTTTCAACTTTTTCTTTTTAATTACTGTTTATTAGATGTCATATCTTCCGACCTTATTTTGGCACTGTAGACAGAAAATATGATGCGTATTTTTATCAGGAAACAAACTGATGTTTTCTGGAAGTTTTGTGAGCTTGGGGAAAGCTCGAGCTTCTTCCTCCTTACTCAAAATTATGAGGTCTGTCACGAATAGCCCTTGGCTTATACTAAGCGTGCAACGTTAATTATCAATCAATGCAAAATCAAATTAAAAATTTAATGACAATTAGTTCAGTACATTTTTTCTAGGGCTTTTGGTATCGAGAAAAAAAATGCCTCTAAAATTGTATGCTTCTTAAAAAATATTTGTTCAATTGAATAAAAAAAAAACTGTGTTTGTCGTCTCTAACGCACGTTCGGATGTCTTTGATTATGTAGTAGGCAAACGGGTAAAAAAATGGATCTCATATAATACTGAAAATATTCATTCATTTTCTTTATTCTTTTTACATTTTTCATTGATTCGATAAAATAGTCTATATATATTAAGGAGAAAAGTGACTCACTCACTGACTCTCATTCATTGACTCATCACGATATATCCGGAACTATTGAACCTGCAAACTTGAAATTTGGTAGGCACTCTCCTTTCATGGAGTAAACATGCCCCAAAAACTAATTTTGTGGAATTCAAACAGCAAAGGGGCGTTAAGAGGTATTAATGGCGTTATAAATATTAATTTCATTTTTTAAACTACTCGACATACAGTCTTAACATTTGGTAAGCAGACTCCTTTCATAGAGTAGAGATCCGCTGCAAAATGTGAGTTTTGTGAAAATCAACACCCAACTGGCTTTGAGGTTACTTAAGTGGTGTTTAGATAATTATTTCCATTTTTAAACTTTTACACGCAAAGTCTTGAAACTTAGTAAACAGAATCATTTCATAGAGTACAGAACCAATACAAAATATGTCTGGCAAAAATAGACCTAAAGGGGTATTTATAGGGATTAAGGGATGTAATATATAAATATTGGCGTTTTTGAACTTCTAGACTTACCTGCTTGAAAATTGATAGGCATGTTTATTTTAATGGAGTAGAGATTCGCTTCAAAATGAGTTTTGTGAAAATTAACCCCTATGTTCCTTTCATGGAATAGAGTTCCACTAATGAAAAAGAAAACGAAAATTTCTCACTAAAGAGGATTGCGAGGGGTCAAGAGGAGTCTTAGAAAAAAAATCATGCTTTTGATTTAAAAGACCATTATACTTAAAATTTGTTTTTTATGTTTCTTTTATTTAATAAAGATCATCTAAATATGGATTTTTCTGAAATCGACTAATAGCGAGCATGGGAAGGGGAATTACTGGGGCGCCCCCCCCTATTGATAAAAAATTCCCATTTTCGAACATCTAGGACCATAATAATTAAATTTGGTTTTCATGTTGATTTTGTTGAAGTGAAATCTGCGAAGAATGTTTATTTTGTTAAACTTATCTCAAGTGTATTACGGGGTATTGATAGTAAAAATTACTTTTTTGCTCTATTAAATTTAGACTTAAAATTTGTCCTTTTTTAATTTACGGAGTTGAGATCCACCGACAATTGGTATTGCGGAATTACATTTGGTTATTGAGTTACGAGAGTGCAAACATCATTCTACTTAAATTTTAGAGATTATTAGGAAATACATATTAGAAATGTTGTACATTTTTGTTTATCGGAGACTAGATTTACAGGTATAAGCATATTTTTCAATACATCTGAACTCTTAATGATTGGACTTAGATATCAATAATGTATATATATATATTTATATATATATATAAGGTTTATATACATATATACATATTTTTATACTCTACATTCAAATTTAAATATCATAATTTTTGAATTTTTTAAGAAGTCGGCCCGTTTGTAGAAAATTAGTCATTGTTGGAGTTAATGAAGAAAGAGTCTATTTTTAGAATTACCACATATACTTTGAACATATATTAAATAGTTTTTATACGTATATACCGGGTGTCCATAATTAAACGACCCTACTTCAAAATTGTATACAGACGAAACTATTGTTCAAAAAGTTGTAAAATTCTGTGTACCACATGAAGAAGAGATGGAAATTTGTTTGAGCGAATAAAAAAAATTCTTTCAAAATTTCGCCAATAGAGGGCGTTTTAATGGAGATGACATTTATCACACATACATTTGTAACAGTTTATAAATTTTGTTACAGCAGTAAATGCTCAACATGATGACCATCATTTTCAGCTACTATTTTAAATCGTAAGATAACATGTTCCAACATTGACCACAGTGTGTTCTGGGAAATGTTACGAACATGTCGTGAAATACTGTCTTTGAGATCAGGCCAAGTTCTTGGTTATTCACAACTTACCAGCTGTTTTAAATGGTCCCAAAGCCAAAAATCGCATGGATTGAGGTCAGGCAATCGGGGAGGTAACAGATGAAGAAATTGGCGGATGATCACACGTTCTTCTGTGAAGTGATGTTTCAAAAAACGTCCTTAACACAATGTGTAATGTGTGGAGGAGCTACACCTTGCATAAATTAGTGCGTGAAAGGCACTGAAGTACTTGCAGATCCGGGATAATTTTATTCCGAAATAACGATGCATATCGCTGTCCAGTGATAGAACATATTACTGGACCTCCAGCACCTAATTCTTCGAAAATATACGGGCCAAGAATAAAAGACGTAGAAACCCCACACCACACCGTTACTTTTGGTGAGTGTAGCGGAAATTGTAATGTATAATGCAAATTGTCTGTTTCCCAAATTCGGCAAATGTGAGTATTCACCGAACCGTCCAAATGAAAGTGGGCTTCGTCTGTTCAGAAGATATTCCAAGTCCATTCTGGAACAACTTCCAAACGAGCAAGAAACTGCAGTGAGAAGAAATGTCGAGGCTTGAAATCATGTGGAGGCGATTTTTGCACCAGTTGAAGCTTGTATGGATAGTAACGGAGGATGTTTCGCATGATCTTCTGGACAGATAAACGAGGCAGATCCAATGCTTCTTCCACACGGTGAACCTTTGTACTAGCCTGCACGTTGGATGCTTTGTCCTCTTCCACCTGAAGTGCAACTTTCTCTACTGCTTCCGCAGAAATAGGCTTTCTTCCTCTTCCAGAACAAACATTCAACGATCCTGTTGCTTCAAATTTGGTTAAAATTAATCGAAGATTTTTAGCAGTCAATGGACAGTCCGAAATTTCCAAAATTTAGCAGCAGTCCAAAATTTCCGTAAAGCAACTATTGCGGAATTATATCGTTTTAAAGGAATAACTGTACTAACATTGCTCGATCAGGTAAACGGAATGGCATTCTGATTAGCCATACGGAACACAATAAAAATAAACCACTGTGAAAGTTTATTGCTTTTATAACAGTTGCTGTGTGACATGAAAAAAATTGCATATTTTCGTCTTCCTTCGCGTAGATCTTTGAAAATTAGTCATCGAAGAAGTTTAATTAAAGTTTGAAGTTCATTTTAGAGAATGTGTTTTTTAATGAGTATCAGTTATTGTGATACCGTGTCCTGTGAATAAAAAGCGATAAAATACAAACAGAAAACAGGTAATAAATGTAGCCTTCATTGAAAAGCGCCCTCTAGTGGCGAAATTTGAACGATTTTTTTTTATTTGCTCAAAAAATTCCCATTCTTTCTTTATGTCGTACACATAATTTTACAACTTTCTGAACAATAGTTTCGTCTGCAGACAATTTTGAAGTAGGGTCGTGTAAATATGTCCACGGGGATATATATATATATTATATATTATATGTAATAATTCCCAGTAATATAATCCTTTTAAATATCTTTTAATTATCTGGTCCTTCCTTTCAGGACCTACATTTTAATAATAAATTAGCCAGCCGCCTAACGTGAATATTTTAAACTACATCTAGCTACCCACTCATGTCATGTGATTTGAGCCGCCTATAAATACCGAGATTCCTGGAGACCGTGCCCTCTTTTCGCTTATGTATTTTGTCTGCTTCAACATGTAGCCGGCTACAGCTTGGTTTGTGTGTGTGTGTATTGTGTCATCCTTGTCTTTCTTTGTGTTCAAGATGTATAATAAAACAGCTTTAATTAATCACAGGACTGCCTCGTCAATCCCAACCAAAGAAACCATCAACAATAGCGATCATATTAAGAAATACCTATCAACGGCCACGTCTATTTCATTTATATATATATATATATATATATATACTTCAAATAACACCTCAAAATTTGTTTTAAGCATGTTAATTACGAATTCAGAGATTTCTTAGTAATATATTTGTTCAAAGCGTAGTATGTATTCAAAAATATAAGTCTGCATTACTTGGTTATTTCTGTAAAAATCTAACAAAATTATTCTAACCGCATTTACAATGTATATTCATTTATTTTCTTAAGCCGAGATGCAATAAACTCGGATAGTTGTAAATTATTTCTTCCATTCATGTATTATCCTGACTTTCGTCTCTTCATGTAATGATGCTTTTTATTTTCTTCCTGATGAAAAAATGTTTTTATACCACTAAATATTTTTATATTTTTCATCCAAATTTAAATATCATAATGTTTGGGTTTAGTAGTAGGTCGGACCCTCTCTGGAAACGCAGTGATTGTCTGAGTAACAGAAGTAAAGTCTGTCTTTTAGAACCACCACATTAACTTTGAATGTATTTAAAAAAAAGTTAAACACTCTCTCTCTTTTTGATGTATTACACAGGAGTAAATGAACGGGAAAAGTTCTTTTAGTACTGAACTTCCGAAAGAAATAAAAATAATGAATTATTAAAATATATTTAAAGCTAATTTTAATAAGAACTATCATGCATATATATATATATAGTTTTTTTAATTTCAATTTTAGTAGATGTCATTATATCTTTCCAATTGTAACATAATGGCTCTGTAGACACTCTAACAGAAAATATGATGTAAGGTATGTCTATCAGGAATCAAACTGATGTGGTCTGAAAGTGTTGTGAGTGTGGGGCCACCTCGAGTTTTTTCCTCCTTACATACAATTGCGGGGTACGTCACCAATAGCCCTTGGCTAGCTCAGTGTACAACGTTAATTATCAATCAATTACAAATCAAACTTAAAAATTGTATGGCAGATAGTTCAGTACAATTTTTTGTAATGTCTTTTGTTATCAAGAAAAAAATGCCTCTAAAATGTCATACGGTTAAAAAAATATTTGTTCAATTAAATAATAAAAAAAACTGTGTTTGTCTTCTCTAACGCATGTTCGGATATCTTTGATTATATAGTAGGCACAAACTTATAAATAAATAGATTCCATATAGTACTGAATGTATGCAATCATTTTTTTTATTCTATTTGGATTTTTTCATATTGATTGGGTAAAATAATCTACACATAACACATCACTCAATAAGTACCGAGCCTAACTAATAAAACAATAACTTTTCTGTAAAATTGAACTTTATTTTGGAAAATATTCCCCTTCAAGAGTGATGCATGCAGCCCAGTGCTCTTCTAATTTTTTAATACCTTTTTCGTAGAACGATTTGTATTTGCTCTCAAAACTGGCTTCTATTTTGGTAATCCCTTCTTCATTTGTACCAAGTCTTTTTCCCTGTAGCATTTTTTTAAGATCTGCAAACACCCAGTATCATGAGGTAGATCTGGACTGTACGTGGGTGGGAAAGTAATTCAAAGTGCAATTCGATTAATTTTCATATTTTCATAGACTTTTTCATGGAGCATTGTCTTGGTGAAACAGTATTTTTCTTTATTTTTTTCATTTCAGTGGATCCAATAACGCCATGTAATATTCATTATCATTTGTTTTGCCTTTCTCAAGGTAGTCCAAAAACAAAATCAAATGAGCATCCCATAATAGGACGCCATAACCTTGCTAGCTGACATTTGAATTTTTGGTCGCTTTGGAAGCCTTTCACTGGCTTCTGTCCAATCAGCTGACGATCTTTTTCATTCAGGCGTGTAGTAATGTATCCATGCATTCATCTACTGTCACATATCTACGTAAAATATCCTGTTTATTTTGCTTACATAACTCCAAACAACGCTCTGAATCGTCGATGCGTTGTTGTTTTTGATCAACAGTGAGAAAACGCGGCACCCACTTTGAACACAGCTTTCTCAATAACAACTGATCGTGCAAAATGGCAAATGCACTGCCTTCTGATACCTTTAAATTCTCTGTTATCTCAAGAAACTTCAATTTATGATCAGCTAAAACGATTCCATGCACTTTTTTTTGATGATTTCTGGAACAACTGCAGAATTTGTGTGACCTGAACGTTCAACGTCGTTTGTGTCTGTATGACCACGTTTTAAGTCAGCATACCATATTTTAACAGTTGTTTGCTATGAAGCAGAGTCCGGATAACATTTCTCAAGCCATTGTTTTGCTTAAACAGTATTTTTATCCATCAGAAAGCATGTTTGAATAGCACACGAAATTATTTTTCATACATGGTTTCCAAACAGTTGCCACTGTTGCCAGTGTAACTTTATAACTAAACAAGATATTCTCTCGAAATTTTGACACGTGCTGTTTGAAAGCTAGTACTACTAGGTTAGGCTTAGAAAAGTTAGAAGAAAGCGCCATTTATATGTTAGGCCCGGGACTTATTTAGTAATGTGTTTTATATAAAGAAAAACACATAATTTGAAGAAGTGATGTATTATATATAAAGGAGAAACACATATATCAATCAAAGACTCACTAATTCAATGACTCATTACGATATCTCCGTAACTATTGAAACTACTAACTTGAAATTTGATAGGCATGATTCTTTCATGAAATAAAGTTCCACTAAAAACAGATTTTTAAAATTAGAAGCGCATGAGGTGTTACGGTTGAGGGGAAAAATGGGCATTATAAAAAATTTATTCCCATGCTAAAAAATTATTTCTCGACGTACAGTCTTAAAATTTGGTAAGCACGCTCATTTTATAGAATAGAATCAGCTACAAAATGAGTTTTACGAAAATCAATCCCCAAGTGGCGTTATAGAAAATTATTTCAATTTTAAACTTTTAGACGCACTGTCTTGAATTTTCTAATCAGATTCCTTTCATAGAGTATAGAACCACTGCAAAATATGTCTGGCGAAAATAAATCCCAAAGGGCCTTTCGAGGGATTAACGGGTGTAATAGATAAATATTTCTGTTTTTAAACTTCCCACCTTGCAGTTTGAAAAATGGTAGGCATGTTTCTTTTAATGGAGTAAGAGATCTGCTACAAAATGAGTTTTGCCAAAATTGACCCCCATGTTCATTTCATTTAATAGAGTTCCTCTAAAAAGAGTAAACGGAAAATTGCCCCCCCCCAAGTTGGTTGCAAGGGGTCAAGGGGAATCATAGAAAATAATTTCGGTTTTTAAATTATGTGACCAACATACTTAATATTTGTCTATAATGTTTCTTTTGTTGAATAAAGATCGACTAAGAATGGATTTTTCAGAAATCGAATAATAGGGGGCGTGGCAGGGGAATTACTGAAGGGGCGTATTAACGTTTTCAAACTACTAGAACTATGATAATGAAATTTGGTTTGCATGTTGATTTTTTAGAAGTGAAACCTGCGAAGAAGTTTTATTTTGAAAATCTGATTTCAAACGTAAACGTATCATGGGGCTCTGTAGTAAAAATTTCTGTTTTTTTCAATTAGATTTAGACTTGAAATTTGGCCTGCATGTTTATTTTACGGTGTAGAGATTCACCGAAAATTCGTTTTGTGGAATTCTACTTGGTTATTGGG
>BMAO01038739.1:0-23269 GCA_019973975.1 Trichonephila clavata | reverse complement strand
TTTGTTACCGTGCATTCTCTCAAGGCAGTCATTAAAGACATTTGCAAACACACAATGATTAGAATCCTTATTTTTCAGACATTCTCAAATTAATCACTTCCTTACTCAATTTCGTATTCAAGATAAAAAGTCGCATGTTGTCATACTGAAAAATGTGTTAGAAAACTTTCTACGGATATTGAATAATTTATGGACGTATACTTTTAGTATATATAACTTTTCATATACACAAAACAGTTTTTAATTTGATAGATAGAATTTGTAAATAAATTATAAGGTTTAGGTAGGGTATGTTTTTTTTTTATTTTTGCTTGATTATATGTCCTGAATTGTACTTTAAATCTTGGAAATTTAATCTCGTTTTCTCTCATTATTTAAAATTATTTTTATTTCAAGAGATTATTACAAATTAAAATATATTTTAAAAATGAAATGTTTCAAAAGTTTTTAAAGAAGCGGTATTATTGAATTCGCATACAATTCAAAACTAAGTCATTTCTAAATACTACATTTTATATATTTATAATTGTTATGTGGAAACTCTTAGTATCGTAATTAATATAATTGAGATCCGATTGCAATGTCTTAGGGTGCGAATAAATAGAAGGTACAAATATGGGTACATACTTATTTAAGAGGCATAAATCTATATTTGTGTGCTGCGCGTACTGTGCACATAAGTGTTTAATTTAAATTTGTATTAATACTTTTGAGTATATATATAACTGAAATATATTACGTATTAGCAGAAAAGTTGTAGTAAATTGCAATATTTCTCATAATAAACACTAACTCGAAAATTAATAGTTATTTCCACTTCTATTTTATTTTTAGATTGAAAAGAAGAAATTTCATATCACTTCCGAAATTTTTAAAATAATTTCTTTGAATCATTTCAATCTGTGTTTCTTTTAAAAACAATTGTTTTAAGTCATGCATTTTTGTGCTTTGTATTCTTACGGTTAGGTACAGTTTTACAAATGCATTGAAATCTTAAATTAAAAATATATTAAATAATATTTTTACGAATTTCTGAATGTTTAACGTTATGATTGACATAAATTTTCATCTAGAACTTTAAAACTGAAATGCCCTTATTGGAGGTTTATTCCTGATAAAAAATTTTCTCCTTTCGCATATTATTGTGACTAGTGTTAGATAAATTTTTTGACGTAGCTATAATTTATAATTGAGTTTTAAAAGTCAGTCAAATAGTGAATTTAAAATTTCCTTATATATTGTGTTAGACAGAAAGATACGGCATACACAGAGTTCAGACAGATACATTTAAATGTAATTGCAAGAAGTTTACTTTGTCACATACAAAATGAAAAGGAATGTAATTTAAATATCTTTTACGTGCATTAATTTGTTTTTCAACTGCGTAAGTGTAAAAATGACACATTATTTTAGTTTAATTTGTATCCATTCTTCTTAATGCGTTCCTGCAACAATATTTACTAATTTTAGAGTTTATGTTGAGTTTTATTTATAAGGAATACGTTTCATCTGTAATATTGAAAAAGATTTTTTTGGAAACAACATGCCGTATAAATTATGGATTGTTTCAATATTATTAAGGATTATGGTGTTGTTTAAACAATTTAAATATTCAATTCAATAATTTGTTCGTTCTTGTAATAAAAGCACTGCATATTTATTTTTTCAGAATTTTTTTTACTAGGTTTCGTAAAATATTTTTCTTTTGCGCGTTTCGAGAAACCATGATGTTACTACCACCAGGAGAGTTTTAAGGTATAGGTCAGCAAGTATCTGACACAGAAACACTTCCTCGGGGAGGGATCACGTCTTGTTTTCAACTCAGTGTCTGAAGGATGGTGAACCAAAAAATTTTGAACTTCGAGATATATTTTCCTAAAAACTGAATGTTTTGAACCAACTGGAAGTGGTGGCAAGACTGCATTATTATGTCCTTTGCATCATCCGTGTCTAATGCTAGATCTACTGCCATTATTTTATCATTTTTTTTAAATCAAAAAACTCTAGTCGGTCGACTCCGTTTGTGCCCCTAGATTTGTGAGAAAGTGAGTCAAGCACATTTCTTTGCTACGGGTTAAAATCTACAGAAGCATTTAACACAGTGTCGTAAATAATGTCATTAGGTTTGTTGGTAAGACCTGCTTTTACCCTAAGTCCCATAACCTTAAGAAGTGTGTTAAGTTGGAACTTACTATGTTGTCATAAAATGCAGTGGAAAAATTGTTATTGTATTTTCATCAAGTTTATATAACAACAGAAAAATAATAATTCCTTGAAATCTGCAGGAATGCGTAAGAATCTATAAGGGTTAATCTCATTCTTGAAATAACAAATTTAACAAAAATAAGGAACATTTGTAGAAATCAGCCTACATCCAATTATTTAAATATTATTGATGTTTTCAGCGTTTCTGCTAATCTTAAGAAAAAAGATACTTTTTTTTAATTAAATTAACTTACATTATGCTTGATTCTTAAGAAATGACGAGTTTTTATAATATAAGTTATAATATATCTTCAGTTCCCCATTTAATTACTTTTAAATTATCAAATATATCCAGACACGGCTCGAAAGTCAATGCTTAGAGGTCATCTCGTTTTAAGTGCATAACCAATATCCGAGCGAATTTTTTTAGAATTCCCATTGCTCTCTTAGAATGAATTAAAATTTAAGCAGACGTGACAGATATTCTGAAAGGTTTCGTGGAAAAATTGAAACATGTGCTTGCTAGATTAGATCACTAATTACTCCCGATGAAAATACTCTACTACAAAATGTATTTCGATCAGGAATATTAATTCAGTTTTTTTTTTTGAATGCAACTACTGCTCCATTACTACAAAGTAAGATTTTCAAAAAATGAAGTAGAAAAGCATGTGCAAAGATTAAGAACTGAATTCTTAGTCTTAGGATTTTTGAGAGACCTTTAAATAATTCAGTTGGGAATCAGGCGGAAAGGTGTTCAAAATTTTGGGGATCCGCGACGTCAGGCTGATATACAAAGGGTGGGGGGCGTGGTGATCAAAATTTTAAGAACCACTGAATTATTATACAGTAAAGCTGTATATTCATTAGAGGTTCTGTAGATATTAATGCTTAGGAAATCTGCCTTTTTGTTTCAAGAGTAGTATTGAAAGAGATGCTTTTAAGAAACAATTCATATAATTTATTGAGTTATTTTTGAATATTGGGAAGGAGAGAATTAGGCATCGTTCACACTTAAAAATTTAATTCTATAATTTGTTATTTCTTGTAATAAAAAAGGGGCCCTAAGTTTTGCAGAATTTTTCTTGGTGGACTTCATGTAATATTTATCATTTTAGTATATTCCGAGAAATCTTTAAATTACTACAATCAGGAACATTTTAAATAATGATGCAACTGCCCCCAAACGTAAGACCACACACTGGGGGGGGGATTGCCTCGTTCTCAACTTGACCACAGTAAGATCATAATACAAAAATTTTAATCACCAAATGTTATTCGTAGACATATTTTTTGGAAAACTTTAATAATAGTCAGCTTTATTACATACTTAATTATAATAAGTAACTTTATATACATAATTTTTCTGTTCTTGTAATAAAGATGGAGGTAATTTTTGACAATTTTACATTTAAAATATAAAATAATTTCCCTTTCGTGAAATGTCAGATACTAATATCATGGCATGGGCCAACTAAGATTTGATTTTGAAAGACATTGGATGTAATCTCGTTTTCAACAACTCTATGGAGGGACTAAACTTGGTCTCAGTCAGTTTATTACCCGAAATATTTTAATCATCAACTAACTATATATTTAAAAAAATTACAATAAGATTATTTTATTTTTGATTCGGTGAAACAAATATTTAAGGATTTAAGGACGTAAATTTTCGTCTTGAATTTTTAAACACAAAAGCTTTAATTTAATGTTGTATTCTCTATAAAACTCATTTCCTTTCTGCATATTCATATGACTCTTTATAGCAACCTTTTTTTCCAACTAGGATGGACTATGTAATTGAATTTTCAGAGGAAAAGGAAATGGTAAATTTAAAATTAAATTATTTGTAGATTGTTAGACATAATCCTGAAGTGTACATACAATTCAGAGAGATAGATTTAAACAGTGTTAGGAAAGTCTACATCGGCTTATGTAAAATGAAAAGGAATCTATTTTGAATCTGATTTTGAAATATTCATTAGTTTTTTAACTAATGAACTTTAAAGAATTTATTAGTTTTTTAACTAATGAACTTTAAATTATTTATTAGTTTTTAACAGTTCGATCTTTCAACTTCCGATTTTTTAAAATCAGCAGCTGGAAGATGGAACTGTCAGCGGCTGCATAGGATCTCTGTGGACAAGAATTGGGGCAACCTCAATTCCAAAAGCC
The DNA here is from genome assembly GCA_019973975.1 of Trichonephila clavata. NCBI lineage: Eukaryota > Metazoa > Arthropoda > Arachnida > Araneae > Nephilidae > Trichonephila > Trichonephila clavata. The sequence goes on along the minus strand of BMAO01038739.1, from coordinate 18,889 downwards.
CGCTCGATCAGAACCTACCCCTTGCAGTTAGTGTAGCAGCTTTTAGGATCAGGACAGGACACAATTATATTGCTGCACACCTTCACTGTATGAATGTCCTACCATCACCATAGCGCCAGCTTTGCGGCTACGGTACTACGAACGCTGAACACCTAAAGACTTGCTCTGCCTCTAGACCTCAGTAAAAACTATCAAAACAGCATTTTCAGCATCTCTAATGGTCAGCGCGTCACCTAATGGTCCATCTGCCAAGGGTGAGAATTAGCTAAGAAGCAGAAGAAGAGTTTTTTTAACAATCCAAGTAACAAAATGATACATTATTAAAATAATTTGGATACATTTTTTAAAATTTTTTTATATAATAGGCTTGTAATTAAAATAAGATGCGTAGTTATTCATGCTACGGTAGTCTGCCTATTTGTTACTTCTGAAATATTACACAATGTATTTGGGACAAAAAAATAAGAAAACCCAAATCTTTATGATAGTAAGAACTGGGGGCCGTATATTTAGATAGTAAAATATATAACTTAGCAGTTCTTGTAATAAACGGACTGCATATTTTTAAAAAATTTTCTCCCTACAATTCTTAAAATATTTGTCCTTTTAGTATTTCAAGAAATCATTCCGTTACTATAGAATCAGAGATGTTTCAAAGCATTGGATCAGTAGGGCCAGCACACAGGGTGCTTGTCTCGTTCTCCACTTGCCTTCAAAGACCAAGATTCGAAATATTTTATTCATTAGATGTTGTTTCCGGAAATATTCTGCTAAGAAATTATTAATTTCGATCTAAATGGCTTTGATGAAAAGAGGGTATTATTACGTAATGCCCATCATTCATATCAAGGCCTAACCTAAAGATCATTCACAATCATTAGTCATTTTATCGACAAGTGTAAGTCAATGTAGTGAGTTTGCGCATAGGTTTGTGAGAATGTGAGTAATTCACATTAATTTGTAACGGACTACATTTGTGCGAGTATTTTACAACACATATACAATAGACTATTTTCTAGAAATAGTCTTAGGTTGGGTTTAATTTTGCATAAGGGCACAGGGTTTAAAGCAGTGGTGGGCAAACTTTTGTAATGGGGAGGGGGCACAAAGTTTAAGAAATTCTAGAGGAGGGCCAGAATTAGAGAAAAAATGCATTTTGCGTTAAAAAGCTTTTAATCATAATGATATTAAAACATTACAGCATTACACACAACTGTTACAAATTACTTTTTACCTTAAATAATATTTATTTTAACTTTTATTCGAAGGCCCTGACGTGTTAGACGTGTGAGACAGATGGAATTGTTTTTGATTTTCCGTAATATTTTCGAAAGCAGGTTCCAGCTGTGACGAAGCAATTTTCAACAGTGCGAAAAGGTGTCTATCATTCAATCGGTTTCTGATTGAGTTTTTCCACAATTTCAAGGTCAAAATAGTCTGAATGAATGTAAAGCAAATTTATGAATGTAAAGTGTTACGCGAACAAGCAAGAACAAGAGACAAAATTAACGTAAAACGTGCGGATCGGTCAGCAACGTAATTGTAGTTGACCATGTCGATAAACCCTCGGCGGGCCGGATTAAATACTTTCACGGGCCGTACTTTGTCCATCACTGGTCTAAAGAAATATCAACTGACTAGAATTTCATAAAATAAATAACAATTTTTTTTTTTTTTTGTATTTTTACAAAGTCTTTAAGAGCATAAAATTGAAAATTCCATTAAATTTTTCCTAAATACGTAAGATCCAAAATAGGGGTGTTCTTTTCTAAATATAACGAATCCAACAACACCTAGGAACAAGGATTATATTGAGATTTTTTGTAAGATAAACCAAAAAATCCTTCATTTCTTCTTATTAAAAATACATACTTCAATAGTATTATTCTTTTTTTAAAAAAAATTTAGAATTTTTGTAAGATAAATTAATATACGTTCCATCGGATTTTCAATTAAGCTTAAAAGACGCCGTGGTTGAATAAGGGACTTTTTTCGTTACAGGATGGGTCCACAATTTCCACACAATACTTTAGAATCTCAATTACAACAGTTTAACGTTGATTCAAAATTTTAAGTAAGGGAAGAAATATATCAGGAATAAAAAATAACTGCAGGCGCATGTCATCCGTAGGTTCAAATACATATAGTATTATAAAATCATAAAGTAATTCTAGAGCACATAAATGAAGAGTTTTCTCTGAAAAAATAATAAGTACTACAAAAAAAGCAAGAAAAAAATTTTACTGAGTTTTATTTTCTGTTTTCGCAATATTCTATGAATTTCATCCACTGAATAAAACGTGCTTCTAACCTAAAAGTGATTTGAAATTTATTTTGCCTCTAGTTCCTTTAACTGATCACTGAATTCAATTGTATATTTTAATTCATAAGTAAAAATATTTTATAAAATTAAAAATTTACTTAATTCTTTAAAGGGTTCGATTTTTAAAAAGCAAATACTACTTATAGAATCAAAGCTTCTCATTAAGCTGCCACAGCAGCAGAAGGGAGGATTCAGTTTCTGTCGATTTGTGGATTCAAATTTTGGCACCATATAAATCCAATGAGCAGAAGGGCTTATGTAGGTTAAATCTGACAATACTAAAAATACATATTAGTGGGATTAGTATAGGGTGCTCCAGTTCAAGGGTTATCCTGGTTACTTGACTCTATTGGCCTTAAATTTAGATTTAACGCCAATAGAGCACATCCATTTCTGAACACAGTAGCGGAATGGATCCCATCTTTTCATAGCTCAAAATTTCGAAACGTGGATTCGACTTCTGGTATTATTTGAAACCCGAAGTTCGGCAAAATTTAATGTTTGTTAAATTTGTTACGGCTAAAAGTACACAATGGCGTGCCTTAGAAAATTATGTTCTAGCTCAAGAATAGTCCTTGTCATTCGAACATTCCTAAATAAATTAAAATAGATAGCAGATATCTATTTTTGTAAGAGCCATGGTGATACGCTTTAAACTTATTTATGAAACGTAACACCATCCTTACGAGTATGAAAATATTCTTTAATGACAATATACACCTTAGAATCGTAACAGGTTTCTGATGTTTAGGTAAACGTATAAAAAATATGACGTGAAGTTAATCTTGTAAACAATCAATACAACATATTTTGGATTTCAATAAAATATGTTGGATACACTACCTCCAAGCCAATCAGTCATTAAAAATAGTTCAAAAATTCTGGCAATACTTCATCTGATGTAAAGCTTAACTTTATTTTTCCATCAAATTCTCTAGTAAAATAAAAGCGCGTTTCAGTATTCCTTTTTATTAATAAATATTCTTTTGAAATGGATGCAAATAAAAAGTGCTTTTCCTGTCAAGAGTGCGGCAAGATATTTTCCTGTGGTTCTTCTTTAAATAGACATTTATGTACTCGCAAGAATGAGAAATATTTTATTTGTGAAATCTGCAAGAGGACGTACTCACGAGAAGATTCTTTGAAACGCCATTTGGTTAAGCACAGCAAAGATAAAACTTACATTTGTGACATTTGCAAAAAGACTTTATCAAATAATTGGACTTTAAAGGAACACTTGCGTATTCATACCAAAGAAAAACAGTATATATGTGATATTTGCAACAAAGCTTTTTCTGTTAATAGTTATTTAAAAAGGCATTTGAGTATTCATACCGGTGAAAAACCTTATATTTGCGATATTTGTAAGAAGGGTTTTTCTGATAAAACTACTTTGAAAAAGCATTTCCGTATTCACACTAATGAAAAACCGTATGTTTGTGATGTTTGCCAGAAGGGTTTTTCTAATAATGGTGATTTGAAAAAGCATTTCCGTATTCACACTAATGAAAAACCGTATATTTGTGATGTTTGCAAAAAGACTTTTTCTACTAATAGTACTTTAAGAGAACATTTGCGTGTTCATACCGAAGAAAAACCGTATGTTTGTGATACTTGTAAGAGGGCTTTCACTCAAAGTAGTAATTTGAAATCGCATTTCCGTATTCATACCAAAGAAAAACCTCATATGTGCGATACTTGCAAGAAGAATTTTTCTGATCGTAGTAATTTAAAAAGTCATTTGCGTATTCATACCAAAGAAAAACCTTATGTATGTGATATTTGCAACAAAGCTTTCTCTACTAATAGTTCTTTTAAAAGGCATTTGCGTATTCATACAAACGAAACACCGTATGTTTGTGACATTTGTTATCGTGGATTCTCTCTTCGCCGTGGTTTAAATGCACATTTGCAGACTCACAATGGTTAGAATTCGTACTTTTCATGCATTCTGAAAGTTACATGTTCGTTACTCAATTTCGTACTTAAAATAAAGACTTGTCGTACGTGTGTGAGGCTGAAAAATGTATTATTAAATGTTTAAAGTTTATACGGACTTTGAATAATTTCGGGACATATATTTTATAATTTTGGAGACGTATTTCATTTTTAGACATCGCTGAAATTTTATATCCTCTTTCTTTTTTAGCTCTTGTCGAAAAGAATTGTTTCTACTTTGCGTTTTCTAATGACTTTTGTATGTAGAAATTTTTACTGCGATAGACATAATTCGTAAATAAATTGTAAGAATTGAGACTTGGGTACGCTTTCTTTTTCACGCTTATTTCCTCAATAACGAATTTTTTATCCTCAAAATTTAATCTCATTAGTCTTCATTATTTGAAATCTATTTACATTTCATCAGGTGGAAAACTACACCATAAAACAAAATTTTTTAGAAATTTAAAAGTAAAATTATTTTTTATTAAGTAGAAATTTGAAAGTTATTTAAACATACAATATTTTAAATAAGTAAAACCACTATTATATATTTCAACATGTTATGAATAGGAATATAATTTTGATCTATTTTTGATATGTAATTAGGTAATCAAAAATTAAAATTTCTTCTTAATTCTTACATTCTTCTTAATGCGTTCCTTTAGCAATATTTACTAATTTTACTTTATTTAGAGTTTTATTTGTAAACAATTTGTTTCATCTATAATATTGAAAAATATTTTTCTTTGAAACAACAAGACGTGTAAATTATGGATTCTTTTCAATATTATTAAAGATTAGGGTTTGCTTAAACAATTTAAATATCCATTTCAATAATTTGTTCGTTCTTGTAATAAAAGCGCTGCATATTTATTTTTTCAGAATCTTTTTTACTAGACTTCGTAAAATATTTTTCTTTTCCACGTTTTGAGAAATCACGTTACTACCACCAGGGAATTTAAAGGAATGGGTTAGCAGGTACCTGACCCAAAAACTCTTCCTCGGGGAGGGATCACGTCTCGTTTCCAATTGGACCTCTGAATGATCGTGATCCAATTTAGATCATCGAGTGGTATATCAGACATATTTTCCTATAAACTTAATATTTTGAACAAACTTCCAGGGGTGGCAAGACTGCATTAATATATACTGTGCGTCATCCCTGTTTAATACTAGGTCTACTGCCATACATTATAATTTCTTATTTAATCAAAAAGCTGTTATCCGTAGAGTCCGTTCGTGCCCCTAGATTTGTAAGAAGTTGAGTCAAGCATATTTATTTTTTTGTCTACTTAACACAATATGCTATATACTGTTTACTTAACACAATATGCTATATACTGTTTACTTAACACAATATGCTATATACTGTCTACTTAACATGGATTTTGGTCGGGTCTGCTTTTGTTTAAGGTCCCATGGCCTCAAGAAGTGCTGAGATGGAACTTACCAAGTTGTCATAAAATACAGAAGAAAAATTGTTCAAGTTTATAAAACAAAAATAATAATGATAATAATAATCCTCAAGAATGCGTAAGAATCTAGAAGGGTTATTTACTTTCACCAAATTTAACAAAAATAAGGAACATTTGTAGAAATCAACCCTACATCCAATTATTTCGAATATTATTGATTGTTTCAACGTTTCTGCCTGTCTTAAGAAAAAAATCTACTATTTTTTTATTAAATTGACTTATATTATAATTGATTCTTAAAAAATTACATATTATTATAATAGAAGTTAATATATCTTCCATTCCTCATTTAATTAATTTTAAATTATTTAAATATATCCAGACATGACTCGAAAGTCAAAGCTTAGAGGTCATCTCGATTGAAGTGTATGACAAATATCCAAGAGCCTTTTTATAGAACTCCCATTGCTCTTATATATCATGGCTAAATTAAAACTCAAACTGACGATGAGATACATCAGTATTAAATACAAATCAGCAAAGAAACTGCATATTTTCAGCATCCGTTCAAATCTATCATGTTGCTGTAAGGTATTTTTAAATATTTTTAACCTTGAAGTAAAGTTCCATATTAAATAAATAAAAAGTGAAACCGTAAGCAAGCAAATCAGAATCTTACTTCGAACATTGTATATTTACATCAGTATTCTGCAATTAGCAGTCGTTGAATGACACGTGTTTCTAACCCAAAAATCCGCTCATTGAATGTAACCGTACCTTAGTGTTTATAAGTAAACCTCTTATAAAGTAATCAATTAATTAATTTCTCAGAAAAATAGAAATTTCAACGAACAACTACGTTTCTTAGGACCCAATATGCACGAAGCAGAAACAGTAACGAAACGGTCACGGTCAATAGATATTATGATCTAAAAGTGTTCCATATTTTTACTTGTTTATTAGATATCAATTTTGTATTATAAAAATTAGTTTATTAATTACTTGCAAATTTTCAGGCTTTTTTTGCACTGTTTTAAAATTTCTCTCAAATAAAAATTCTTGAAGTTTTTACTAAAAACTTTTTTATACGAACAAGGTTCAAAGAAGCAAAATATGCTTTTTGGGACATTTTCCTCTAAAAAAGCGGGAGCAACAGTTCCGTTCTTTGCCAGAAAGCTTTTTGACCGGCTCCAGCTATTACAGATATCAGTAAGTGATATCTGACGAAAATATTGAAACTAAAATTTTAATCTCTATATCAATTTCTAATACTCAAAATGTAATAATTTTCGAAATATTTAATGCAAGTAGAGAGCCCCATGAATAGTACTATACATTTAAAAATTAAAACAGGCATTTTATATCAATCAATATTAAAAACCCTTTTTCCCGAAAAAAGCGAAAAGTAATAGATTTATTAAGGAAATATCGGGAAGACTTCATTTATTAAGGAAATCACTGAATGGAACGTGTTGAAATTATATATTCATTTTTAATAATTATCTGTGTTTGAAACAAATATTTATTAAAATATAATTTTAACATAAGAGCTATGCGCAGTGAATAATACGATACAACTAAGAATATAAACATGATTTTTAATTTATTTATATAAGTTTAATTATTATCCGAAAAAGAAGTGAAAAACAATCAACTCCATTTGAAAATTATAAATATTTTTATCCGATTTGATTCAAATGGCTTTAGGGTTCTATTCATTTTTCATTATTGTAATTTAATAGCATTTAATTAATCGAGTTCTTAAAGGTAGTGGGGAGAGATAATATAGTAGAGAATACATCTCGTTATATGTACGAAAAAAATAATTTCCGGACAAAATCATTTACTTTTTACTTATCATTGTTTTTTTTTATTGAGAACATTTAGAAGCTCCGTGCACCACACAACGTATCAAACGGAAGCTTACAACACAAAGAGAAGAGATATCAACACAAACATCCATGCCTTCTCCGAGATTCGAACCCATTCCCTACGTCACCGCCACTAGCCACTATAACGGATGGGCGGCTACTTATATTAAAATGCGAAATATTTAAACAGGGTCTTCTTCGTTCTCTAAATTAAAATTCCAGTGACAATGTTGAACATTGATTATACTTACACGTCATTTATTAAATTCAACAGTAAATGATGACAAAAAAACGTATCTATATAATAGAAAAAATGTAATTTTTTTATTGAGAATATTACATTTAGTATTTTTAAAAATATGAATTTCTGTTAAGTAATGTGTCTAATCATTTATTTTAATTAAACTTAAAAGATTCAACTATATTCAGAAATGATCCCTACCGTCCCAACTTGAGATGAAGATTGCTCCGAGTTTCTGGGAGTCACTGAAATCCACATTACATTAATGAGGAACGTTGCAAGTTAAAAACAATCGAAATTATGTTCAGTATCAAAAAATTAGCACCATGTTGTTTAAGATCCAATAGCAAATAAAATCTTTAAATCTATTTATTTCAGGAAAAAATGATGAGGTGGAAATATAGTGTGGGGGTGCATGCGAGCAATGGTGATGGCAAGTTGGATTGTTTCGAATCAATTATAAATAAATATGATTAACTTGATGTTCTAGAAAAAATTTGAAGAAGTGCCACCGAACTCCGCCTAGGATCGTCGTTTCGTTTCCAACACGGCAACGATCCTAAGCATACCGCTGACATTGAGAAGCTTTTTGACTGTTGTATCATGTCCCAAATCAAAAAAGAACCTTACATTTGCGGTTTTCTAAATTTAAATTTAAAAAAAAAATTAAAACTTTCATACTTGTATTGTGTTTAAAATTTTCTGAATAAAAATTCTTAAACTTTATTAAGTACTTTTTTCCGGGGGGGAGGATTAGAAGAACACACTGTTGTTTTTACTCTATCCCCATAACACATAGGGAACACGAAAGCCCGTACTGTGCCAGAAACCTATTTGCTGTTCTAAACCACATACATTCGTTGCCTGTTGGAGAAGGCTTGGCAAAGATTGTCTTTCATCATTTTCCTTTTCAGAGAGTTAGGATAGGTCGGTCAACCGATTCAACTCTTATTCCGATTTCGGACCTTTTCCCTCCGCTACGAAGGTGAAAAATTTGATTAAATAAGTATTTGAATTTCTTTCAATCCCAATCGAATCCCCCCCCCCTGTATGAAATGCAAATGACTCTGCTGGCGGGAATTCATTCCTTACTGATTCTTCTCGTACTGTTCACAAATAAATCTATCAACTCTCCCTGTTCTTTAAAAAATGTAATTTATTATTACTGTAATATCTTTTTTTATAAACGTTACCTATTTCCACTCTAAATCAGGGATGGGCAACCGATGGCACGCGGTACAATTCTCAGTGACACTCTGCACTACTCTATAAATTCATCCATTTTTGAGTGGTTGGAAGTAGATAAATTTGTAATAGATATATTTGCAATACATCTGCAGATTTATGGACATTTAATTACGAAAAAATTTTAAAGAAATCTCTGAAAATGAATTTAAATTTATTTTGTAAATCATTGAATGTCATCGCTGGAGAGATCTAATGGTTTGAAAAGAGGAAACTGCATGTACTCCGCTTTCCTTTGTTCGCTTTCGATCTTGTGCCATCCCTCCATTATATAAAGCATTGAGCATTCCACTTTCTCTAAAAAAAGATTCCAAGGAAAACAAGGAACTTAGATGAAATGTGCACGACAATTGTGATTACCTTATATGCTTGTGAATCCCTGGAGCATTTGTATCCATCCTTCAAACAATCCTGTTTTTTGTTAGTAATAAAAATAATATTTTTTTAATTTTTTGGAAAATTTCAATTTGTTCGATATGATTTAAGATTACTTCAGTGAACAACTTCAATAAATTTTAAAATATACAGCTACATTCAGTCATAAATCTACTGCCCACAAATTGGGACCAAATTTATTTGAAGAGGGCACATCCGATATTCATTCGAATCCACTAAATAGGGGGTTGATTGCACGTAAAAATGTCGAGGATGTTGAAGTTGGTAAAGAGGGTGCCATCTCAAGTGTTGTTCTCGTCACTTGAATGGGGTTCAAAATTACAAGGTCCGCCACAAAATGCCCTCTTGGTGCTTTTTAGAACGAACTTAATAAGATTTTCACTCACTCATTCGAATAAATCATATAGCTGTAAGGCAACTTCTCTAAATCATAAATTTTTACAATAAGCAAGAAAATAAAAACTTCAATTAAACAATGTATAATTGAATCAGTATTCTAGAACTGACACCTACTGAATACCACGTTTGTAGCGGATAGTATTTTTAAATTTGTTTTTCCCCTTTTTTTTTGTAACCACTGTAGCCTAATGGTCAAGGTAACGTAACCATGGCTAGCGTGTCATGAGTTCAAGACCGCTGAAGACTCTTCCTTCAGAGCCGGTCGATGCACGTCAGATATGTGGAGGCTGAAACGTCGTTCGGTTGGTAAGGTGTGGAAAATAAGAGAGGGTGATGCCAGCTCAGGTGTGGTTGTCATCACTTAACCATGGTTTAAAATTACGAGGTTTGTCTAGTAACTAAATAGTGCTATGCTAATATTCACTCACCCTTTGTTCATTCATATTTTTATTGAATTTCAGTGTATATTTTTGCTTATATGTAAATTCATTTTATTTAACCCAAAAAGTTACTTAATTCTCTAGGCATTTAGAATTTATGATGAGTAAGTACTATTATTAAGAGTTCTAGTCTCACAATGCTTATATTGTACATCAATGATCATGCTAGAAACCCCGTGGCTTATTAAGTCTCTGTTTAATGGTGAGTTGGAATTGTGGTACCACTTATCCCTTGACGTGCTAAGGAAATGCTGCACGTTAAATGTATCGAGATTAAAAGTACACCTTTCATGATTTGCAGACTGATGTCCTACTTCATATGTCGCTCTTGTCAATTGGCCTTACCTCATTATCCAGCATTAAACCAGCAGCTTAAAGATATTCTTTCCACCTTCAATTTTGACACAAAATCAATTTACTCATTTTTTAAATATAACACCATCATTAAAGACTTTTTTAAAAAAAAGTATCCCAATCAATAGAATTGCTTTGAAACATCAATGTATTCTTTCACATAACCTCTATGAAAATATCTCTCTGTCATGATGTCATGAACTTTTGAATTGTATAGGTATTGTAATTACCCGAAAATTGGGGCAAAATTTAGTTAAAATGAGTACCTAATTTCCGAAAGTCATTCTAATCAGCCTTGCATTAATGAGATTGATAAAAATTCAAGCAGTGGAAGAAATATATCAAAAATGAAGAAACCTGAGGAAATGATTTAAGTCTAAATTAAATCCATCATTCTGAGTGTAGCGTGTTCGACTCCTGGTACTACTTCCTGGCAATTCGTATACGGGGGCTGATAGCACGAAAAATTATCTTCTACAATAATGTCATGTGGAAATTAGGAAAGAGGGTACCAGCTCAGGTGTTGCTGTCCTCGTCACTGGACCGAGGTTGAAAATTCCGAGGTCCAAAACCAATTAATTGTACCAATTAACCAATTGTATGATAGAACGAAATAAATAAAACTATCACTTACTCATTCAAATAGATTATAAGGCTGTAAGGCAATTTAACATAATCCTAATAAAAATTTATATTTCATCATAATAAATTTTTACAATAAGCAACAAAATGAAAATTTCACTTACATCAGTGTATACTGGAATAAATATTCAACAATTCGATCTCTTTGAATAACACGTTCGTGTACCGAAAAGTACTTATAAATTTGTTTTCCCCTTGTTCTTTTATATGCGTATTGAATTTCAACGTGTATTAATGATTATAAGTAAGTTCGTTTTACTTCACAAAAAACTTAATTCATTAGGCTTTTACAATTAAAGATGATCAAGTGGTATTATTTAGGATTCAAGTTTCATTAAGTTGATAAAGTAATACAATGGTAATGATCGAAACCTTATATAAATTAAGTAGCATGGTGAGTTTGAATTCTGTTACCGCTTATGACTTTAAGTGTAGAGGGATTGTCGTACTAAATCTATCGAGATTAAAAGTACAAGTTTCCGTGGTTTGCAGACTGGTGTGCCAGTTCACATGTCGCCCTTGTCAATTATCCATATCGCAATATTTTAAAGAGTTCGCCAGCAGTTCAAAGATACTTTTTCTACGTCCGAAATTCAAAACAGAGAATTAGTAGCTTTTTTAAAATATAACTTAATAAAGTAAACCTTTTTTAAAATACCGTTCCATCAATTTGACTTTTTTAAACAAAACTTTTCAAAATAATCTTTATGAAACTATTCTCCTTTCACGACGACATGCTCTTTTGAAATTCCAATGATTAGGTAGATCTGTTTATAAATTATTACGTGATGTTGTAGTAGTAGTTGATTAGGTGTTAGTAGTTAGAGTTCGACTAAATTTGCACAAATGCTACTTCTAAGCAAATCGATGAATAAAAACAGTTTGAAATCTGGCAATATTTCATTGCAAGCAAATGCCACTTTCATTTTTCTATCCAATTGTGCAGTAAACGAATTCTAATAGCGTGTTTCAGTACTTCTGTGAAAAAAATCTCCGTTAAAATGATCGCAAACGGAGAGCAATTTTGTTGTGAAAAGTGCGGCAAGACCTTTTTTCTTCGTGCAGCTTTAAACAGACATTTACGTACTCACAAGAATGAAAAATCTTTTGTTTGTGAAACCTGCAAGAAAGCCTTCTCTCGAAAATATCATTTGAAACGTCATTTGGATATACACAGTAATAAAAAAACTTACATTTGTGATACTTGTAACAAAGCGTTTCCTCACAATAGTCATTTAGAAAGACATTTGCGTATTCATACCAACGAAAAACCTTACGCTTGTAATGTATGCAAAAAGGCGTTTTCGCAACATGGTAGTTTAAAAAGGCATTTGCGTAATCATACCAAAGAAACACCATATGTGTGTGATATTTGCAAGAAGTCATTTACTAATAATGGAGATTTAAGAAGACATTTACTTATTCATACTGAGGAAAAACCTTATGTCTGTGACATTTGTACCCGTGCATTCTCTCAAGGCAGTAGTTTAAATAGGCATTTGCGTATTCATACTGAGGAAAAACCTTATGTCTGTGACATTTGTACCCGTGCATTCTCTCAAGGCAGTAACTTAAAGAGGCATTTGCGAAGACACAATGATTAGAATCCTTATTTTTCAGACATTCTCAAAGTGATCACTTCATTACTCAATTTCGTATTCAAGATAAATAAAAGTCGCATGTGTGGGATACTGAAAAATGCGTTAGAACACTTTCTATGGATATAGAATAATTTATGGACGTATACCTTTAGTATATATAATTTTCACATTCACATAATAGTTTTTAATGTGATAGATAGAATTTGTAAATAAATTATAAGGTTTTAGATATGGGTATGTTTTTTTATTTTTGCTTGATTATATGTCCTGAATTGTACTTTAAATCTTGGAAATTTATTCTCGTTTTCTCTCATTATTTTAAAAATTATTTTTGTTACATGAGATTAATGATAAATTAAAATATATTTTAAAAATGAAATTTTTCATAAATTTTAAAGAAGCGGTATTTTTGAATTCGCATACATTCAAAACTAAGCTATTTCTAAGTACTACATTTTAAATATATTTATAATTGTTATGTGGAAACTCTTAGTATCGTAATTAATATAATTGAGATCCGATTACAATGTCTTAGGGTGCGAATAAATAGAAGGTACAAATATGGGTGCATACTTATTTAAGAGGCACAAATCTATATTTGTGTGCTGCACGTACTGTGCACATAAGTGTTTAATTTAAATTTGTATTAATACTTTTAAGTATATATATAACTGATATCTATTACGTATTAGCAGAAAAGTTGAAGTAAATTGCAATATTTCTCATAATAAACAACTGACACGAAAATTAAATTTTTTTTCCACTTCTATTTTATTTTTAGAATAAATATCTTGAAGAGAAGAAATTTCATGTCACTTCCGAAAATTTTAAAATAATTGTTTTGAATCATTTCAATCTGTGTTTCTTTTAAATAGAATTCTTTTAAGTTATGCATTTTTATGTTTTGAATTCTTAAGGTTTGGTAAATTTTTACAAATGCATTGACATCTTAAATCAGAAATATATTAAATCATATTTTTAAGAATTTCTGCATCCAAATGTTATGAAATTTGGTCTATTTGTATTTGTTTTACTCTTTTGTGTTTATCGTTAGTTATTGTAACTGTAAATTAAGAATACAAATAGTTTTTTTATTTATACATTTAACTGCTTTCCTCACAGTTTATTGCATAAGTAAAGATGGATCCGCTTTTACGGTTCCGAAAACAGAGAGTAATAAGCTGTAAGAGGAAACGGCAATTTGTCAACGAGATTTCATAAGATCTTAGAAAATGTAGACATTACGTTCTCGTAAAAAGCAGGATATTTGTTAAAAGTAAAAGGAAAATTTCTTTTATACAATAACCACATATTTTTAAAAATGAGCATGTTGTTTCAAATTAAACACTGAGTCATATTTTTTATATGCAGTGACACGGAATGTTTAATATTTGATGGACGAAAATTTTCATCTTGAACGCTAATACTCAAATGCCCTTATTGGAGGTTCATTCCTGATAAAAACTTTTTCTCTTTGCGCATATTTTTATGACTAGTGTTAGTCATTCGAAAACTCAATGTACAAATAATTCTTTTCTAAAAGAGTTAAAAAAAAACAGCTTATAAATTTTTCAGTAACATCTAAAAATAAAACCAGCCTCTAAAATTATAAAAATATTCACGTTTCCCATCTCGAAGTAAAATATACGTACTTAAATCATTCAATGTCATCATTCAAAGTTTAGTAATACATCTGCCAGAATCCCACACGTTCGAGTGTAGAGTACGAAATTGAGTTATGAGCTGGTAATTTTAAAAATGACTGGGAAATAAGGATTCTAATCATTGTCTCTACACAAATGTCTACTTAAACTACGATGATGAGGGAATTCACGGTTACAAACGTCACAAACATGCGGTTTTTTGTCAGTATGAATAAACAAATGATTGAAATTACTATTATCAAAAAAGCATTATTTTAGATATAACATACATAAGATTTTTCTATGGTATGTAGTAGAGTTACACAAAGTGGTCGCGGTAGCAAATAACTCATGGTCAATAATTCTTGTCCAGTGTTTCTCAGTTGAAATTCGAGTCATCATGACACTCAAGACCCGCCGTGCACAGGGGATGATGGGGCGATTCAATGAACACATGTTGGCGTGGTGGAAAAATTACTGAAATTATGTTGCCAGTTACTCGTCATTTGACATCTATAACTTCCACGTGATTAGAATGAAGACCCAATGGCACAGCAGTCAGCGTTACTAAGGTAAGATAACAATATACCGAAAGGGTAGTTCAGTATTTAGCTATACCAATTTAGAACAAATGACGGAGGGAGTTCCCTTGGTCTGGACACCCCCATAGCCCTAGATTTCTTTTTCGATTGCTTGTTTTTATTTTAGCATTAATTAGTAAAATAAATAAAAAATTATTTATTCAATTATTTATTTTTTACTACTTTTTGTTCCGACAATCGATAAAACTTTCGACACTGCTCCACCCCCCTTTACCTTGAAAATTTCTACAGCGCGCCACTAAGCGTTATTGCTTCTCGTATTAATCAAAATCAAACACGACTGCCACACAGATATTAAATTTATGAGTCAAGGAGAAACCTTGGTGAACGCACGTCGACTGCTTGCATTCCATATCTTCACGAGAACGCTGCACCTTGTGTGATGCATTGGGAACACGACTCGAACATATCTTGGTCGCATTGTGGGAAATCTAAACAACCAATGTCACTGTTCTTAAATTTTAAGGCCTTTGAGGTTGCAGTACTTCGAAGTCACGGAGGTGTCATCTTTCAACAAGACAACACTATATCGCATGTTTAACGTCACATCCTGACATACCTTGATAAAGAAGGAATTCCTTTGTTGCCCAGGCAATAGCTTCCTCCAGATCCTATAAACATTGAAAGCACACGAACTTGGTTGGTCGAGGAATTAGACAGCCACCAAAAGTGCAAAATAATACACGAAAAATTATCAAAATTTATGTCAGTGAACCGGTTAAAGCTCTCTCACTCTCTCTTAATTTAAGACTGTTAGCTTAGAGTTGGCATGACGTAAAATTAAGAAAAAACTACAGTAAAAAACAGAAGAAATGTTTCAAAGACGGGGATCTTCCCTTCAGTAATTTTACCGGAGTTTGCAACCTTTCTCCAAATAACTACACCAAGCCAACAGGAGGTATTTAAGCCTCAACCGATTTACCCTGTATCACCTTTAATCATGGTGGGTCTTCAGTGGCACTTGGCTGGAATTTGTTATACAAGCCCTAAGTCCGTGTTATGTTATACAAGACCTAGGCTACCTATGTCTACCAAATTTAAGTAGAAAACATGATGTTTCAAAAGTTGATAATAATGCTTCCTGCTCACCAAATAAAAACTCTTTGATTGACCGGGCTAAAATAATTACGAAAAGTCTTTTTTTCATTATCAACTCTTCATTCTCAGATAAGAGCAGAAAACTTTTAAAGGGAAAACTTTAACATTGCAAGGACAATTTAAAAAGGGGTCCACTGGATTACAGAAGTATTATGTCGTACGGCAAGCAAGACTTTGATTATCGAATATTATAAAATGAGCGAAATTTTGAAAAAAATTATATATTTTTTTTTGAAAATAACTACCATATTTATTTGATTCGGGATCGTCATCGATTCTAACCCATACCCAAAATTATCAATATGATTTTAAAAAGTTTTTTTTTTAAATCTCTTAGTAGGGTAGTAAAAATGTGACATTTATGAAATTTTAAAAATTTAAATGATAACTAATAAGTGAAAAATGAATTTATTTTAACAATATTGAAAACTTTTAAATTCATACAGGAACCTTTTATTGGTCTTAAATTCAGTATGAGTTCAATGCTCCCAATTCAATGAAATTTTCTGCCTTCGATTCTAAGCCGCACCCGAATTTTAATATCATTAACACTAGGAAAAAAATGTACGTCTAGAATTCGAATAAATACGATAAATTTGCTTAAGCTAAACATTTTATTTTTAGATTCTTCTTTTCGAAATTTTGTTGCATTTCCGTGAATCTCGGAAATGACTGTTTTGTTCCCGGGATTCCTTGAAAAATTCCAAGGGAAGGAAAAAGATCTCGAAATCAAAAACTGTAAAACAAACAGAAATTGAACAACTTGGATTTTTCCTTAAGATAACTACTTATATGGTCAGTTTTTAAAAATAAGCCTTTTTTAGACACATTTTAAAGGGATGAAGAACTCTTTTACGTAGGAAATACGATTGTAGCTTATATCAAGAATACACAAGACAATACGAGAGGCTGAATAACAAAAAGAGCATAATAAAATGTCCTTTATTTAAATTGAGTTCGAAAATTCTAATAGTACATCAACTAAAATAAAAGAAAAACGATGAAAATATTTTTTAATTCTCAAGACAAATTAGTAATAATATCCGAGTTCTACGTAATTACATTTCAATTAATGTAAGCTGAAATTTGTGTGCATATGAATTTTTTTATCTATATAAACAAACAAGTGATCCAAAAGTACCCCAAATGTCAAAAGACATTTAATATTTTTTTACCCTAAAGCAATTAAACCACATATAAATTATGAGTAAGAAAACTATGAATTAAAAAAAAGTGAAACGAGCCCTACAGTAGTCGCATATGATGTGTAGCATCTGACATGTTATCGTGGTATAAGAAAAAAGCAATAGTAACTTAAATTCTGAAAAAAATGAGTAGGATATGATTGGAAACAATTTTTTATCGAATAATTATATCTTTATTGAAACTTTTATTTGATTAACACTAGGGGTAATGCAGTTTTTTTTTATCAAAAATTAGTATTCTTGTTCCATTTTGGGTAAGAGCGGAGACTTATGATAACTATGGCGTTGTAGTTTAGGATCTTGTCAGATAGATCACATGAATGGGCCGTGAATATTCCGAGTGTGACGTCAAAAATCCCAGAGTTATTACGATTTTAAATTTTTTTAAAATAGTTAAGTAAAATAGTAGTAGGGTACTCAGAAGCTTGAAATCCTGCCTGTTTGTGGAGGAATCGATGACAAATAGAACACAGCATGTCCTGGGCCTGTAGATACAAATGGGGCGGAGGTAGAGCCTAAGGAAATAACGAAACTAACTTTCCAGAAGGGGGAAGCATCAGTGTCGAGAACGAACATAGATAACTCCGAACTAAGCGAAGAGGGGGGATTCCCCAAGTATCATCATCCCATTTTACTTAGTTCGTGATGTTACCAAACATTCAAACCCCGTAGGATTGACATGGGGTTTTTAATTTTAGCGACGAAGCTCACTTCTGGCCCACTACCATAAAACAAATTGGACAGAAAGATGTAGCTCGACGAGGAGAATCTATGTGTTTCGAGTTTCCAAACCAGAGTCTCAAAACTCCTCGGAGAGATGACAATTTTATAAATTAAAAATATTTTAAAAACTTGAAACGGGTTATAGGAAATAGGATTATTGCAATCGAATTATATTTGAAGAAAGCTCATAGGGATATCTATCGAATCAGGCAGGTACGGATGACCAGGTGGCCTAAGATTCGAGATATAAAGAATATAGCCCTGTAGGGAGGGGGAGCACCTGAGGAGGTCGATTTCTCGTAGATCTCGCAATATGACATAATACTATCCAACCTCCAAATATCAAGACCCTAGTTCAATACCAAAGGGGGGGGGATTTTTACCCATACCCATAGGAATAACATGATGACAGGATATATTAGTACTGGAACCCCCTAGGGCCTAGGCTATCAAAAGAGGGCTAAGTGGGTAAATGGATGGGTCTCGCTAAGGGGAACCTGTGGTTCAAATATCAAAACAGAGACTCAAATACATTTCAAGATATTAAAGATTTAAAAAAGTTTTAAATTGTTGAAATTAAATATAAGGAATGAGCAAGAGGTTTGGTGAGAATATACAATGGAGGCAGAGGGATCGCATGAGCTAGGTCCGAGGGGATTGAGAGGCTCAGGTGTCGAGCTATTGGAAAAATGCCGTTCAGAGAGGAAGCACCTGGGGGTAGGTCGAGTCCTTGTATTTCCTAACCAAAAA